>MNCI01027123.1:519416-565596 GCA_015680685.1 Gnetum montanum | reverse complement strand
TACTGAGGCACTTAACTAGGAGAGAAGGGTTGAGAAGGATTTAATGACTAATAAAACATTTAAATAACAAATAATAAATAATGGTAAATAAAATCCTAATTAGCCTATTCCATGCATTGCAAGGTTTATCCAAGAAGCTCGTCTTTATTGCCTTACATAAACTTGTGTTCAGGTACAATTTTTTCTCGAATAAAGATCCGTTCACTTTAGGACTCCTACTTCGGGCATATGGAAAATATTCTATCTCTGGAGTGATCAATCGGCTAGAGTTTCACTACTGTCTAGCCTAGGATGATGAAACAAGGGAGAGCCGCCTCTTATTTATAGATATGATGGTGCACCGTGATATCGTGTATGCGATATCGCAGCCCATGCGATATCACGTCCCATCAGTAATGATGTGAGAAATGAGTGTGGTTACTAGAGTCACAAGGAGATACAAGTTGTTGGACATAATACCCATAAGGGTTTAGTTGCCAGTAAGAATATTATTGCCACAATGATGGCATCTTCCATGATTGTGGGTTTTGCCATTGTTGATATTACTCTTGAGGTTGAGAAGATATTTCACTTGGATAATAAGGTATATGCTAAAAATATTATCTATAATTATCTTGTGGATAAGGCAATTTCTTGGGTGGTTGCCTTTTTGTAAATTTCAGATTTAAGGCATCTACTCTAGATTCTTATAAATGTAACAACATAGGACAACATCCTTTGGGATGTTCATATTGGTAGATATTGCATCCATCATCATCCATTTCTGAATTTGCAACCTCATTGACCACTGCAACCTTACCTTTCTATTGATAATAACCCTTTATAGTATCTTTTCTTCTCCTTCTGTCTTAGTCACTACTTCCTTGGTTTGTCTTCTCCTCTATAATTTTAAGAGTAGTTTGGAATTTCTCATCTAAGGAGTCATACATTTTGTCTACCTTAGCCAATATTTTAGTAACATATTTTTGTATTAGCAAGGTCTTTCTTTGCACAACTTCATATAGTGGTGTTTTCTCCTTTGAATCATAGAAACGTATCTCCCTCTTATGAAGGAAGGGATCCCAATTATATTCCTCTATACTTTCAAATTTTTTAGCTGTCCTTATTCTTTTTCCACTTACTTAATTAGCCTTTTGATCTAATGGACTTGCATTTTTAAAGTCTCCCTTGGGCATAGACCCCAAGAGTTTATTGTGTTATTTTTAAAAGTTCATCTATAATGTGGTGAAGATATTCCCTTCAAAAGAATTCATCACTTGGCCATTGGTGCAAGAGAGAGTAGTACCTACCCATAGCTGCATCCAAGGACTCATGATTTCCTTATTTCTATCCTTGGATTTGTTTTCTTAGATTATACACTTTGGAATACGTTTGATACTTATCATTGAATAGCTCTAACATAGTACTCTATTTGCGAAGGGATTTGGCCTCCAAAGACTAGTACTAGCTTTTTGCTTCTTGAATGAGTGTCCTTAGAAGTAATTTTAACTTTTTCCACTTGTTCTTAATAATTTGTAAGGCATAGGCATAATGAAAATCTTGTAAATGATGTTGAGGATTAACATTATACCCTCCAAATTTGAGGATATTATTCATATCAAACCTTTTGATCCTACTATCCCTTTGATGCCTAGTGGAAATTCAAATAACCTTTAAAAATTTTAGCATGTTTCTAGTTACCAGTAATGGTTCATCATATTCATCATGTCTACAATGATCTCTAAAATGATCATGCCTCCTATGATGAGTTTTGATGTGCCTTCTTTTCTAGTGATGCTCTTCTTTCTTTTTGTGTTGAATTTCCTCTTGGTTCTTATCATCTTGATGGAACCTCCTATTATCTCCATCTCAATCTCAATAACTGCTATTTCTATCTCTACCATGACTTCTCCTGTTAGATTTTAATGATGAGAAGGATGGTGAAGTTGGAGGACTAGGAGAACAATGTCCTCTAGTCTTTCTCTTTTGATTCTTAACCTGATCCTTCTCCTTGTTCTTTTCCTTTTCCTTATTTTTCTCTGTCCTTAGATGAACAACTAGGAGATCTTTCTTTTGATGTTCTTTGGGCTTTGGACTCCATCCTCCCCTCACTAAAGTTCTCCAAGGTTAACTGTAACCTTTAATGAAGGGTGCCCTTCTCAACAAAAGGAGAAGAATCTATGTACTGAGAGAGCCTTAAGAAGAAATCATTTCCCTGCTTTGGAAAATGCAGAAATGATGGTTTTGGGATGCCTTTGCCCTTGGAGGCTTCATAGCATGCCTTCATGTGTTTGTATTTTTGAAGTTGTGCTTCTATAGGTTGATAGTCCTTGGAGGCTTAATTCATTGTCTCATACTTAGGCCCTACTATTTCAATGCCTAGTCCCATGAGTTGGGCCATGATCATGGTGAGAATTGATTGATTGGGAGGTAACACAATGCTACCTTCCATATATCTATAGTGTAACTATTCATCTTGATGGAAGATGAAGGTAAATTCTAGATAATAGGGATTTAGATGAGCATAGATCACTCTCAGCTACTTAGGCTTCTCTCTGGTAGTCCTTTAAGTCCTATCAAGTTGTTGATTGGCTTCATTGATGCATGGTGGATATTCATTCTTGCGAGTAAATTCCATATTAGTAATATGTATTAAGTGTGCAATTGAGATGATTTTATTATTATTATTTTGTATATGAAAGATATCTCTTTTGTATTTTCCTTATAATGATTTTATAAGAATTTACTAGTTAATAATATCTAGCATACTTAGATAAACTAAGTTTCCAGCAATGATGCCAATGATGAATGACAAGTACCCCCTACACCCAACCATACAAATCACAAGTATTTATCAAAGATCTGGTTGAATTCTATAGACTTAGTTACCTAAGTTACCAATATCCTTAAATAGTGAATTGTGTAGTTGCAAGTCACTATCTTCTTAATCCACACTTGTGTTTTAACTATGAATATGGTTAAGTGTGGTTAAGGCATAAGATGTTTGTTTTTTATGATTATTTTATTATTATTTTATCCTAATTACTAGGTGATTAAATGAAAGTTTAATTATTGAATTATTCAACAAATTAAAAACCTCATTAACTAACTATTCTAATGTGGAGTATCCATTCCCATTTACTGTACACATCCTGAAATAGTATTAGCACTACTAGGTTACCAAGTGTACACTACTAGGCATACCAAGTATTCATAGCTGGGATTATCAAACATTAACACATTATGCTCAAAATGGTCATATTCATGTGCTTATAAATGATTATATCAATTAATTCATTAAGAATAATAATGTAAAGTACATGAAACTAAAGTGCTGAAAAGTAAGATTAAACTAGTCTAAGTGCTGTAATGGATGTAGAAAATCTCGATTTTATTACTAACCATGCCAATGTATCTAGGTACATTAGCATTTGAATAAAACTCTATACAATCTCATATATCCATGCTATGGGCACTGAAAAGAAAAATATTCTAACTCTTAAAAGAAGAAACTGCAAGAATTTAGCTAACTCTATGATCAAAAGATGCTATAAATGCGAGGGGTGCATGCATTTATATAGGTAATGATTGCAGCATTGTTGGCGTAACTACATCAATGTATCCTAGCATACGTCAATGGGAATACATTGACGAGGTTGCATTAATAGGCATATGTCGACACAACCTATCTTATTAATGTTTCATTAGTTTGTGTCTTAAAAGGAGCATCCAAACATCATCTCCATTAATGCACTTTGCAATTCATTTTACTGCAAGAGAAATATAGTGGTTATAATAATTAATGAGACCAAGTCATTTAGCTTTCTTACTACTAGTGGAATATCCTAAGCAAATCTAGAAAAGCCTTTTCTATGTTACTTAATGGATCAAAGAAATCAATGGACAATACAATTAGTTATATCATAAGAAGATTTAGAAGGAGCTTAACAACTAAATTAATAAACATGAGTTAATTGAAGCATCTACTTAATAAGTAAAACTTTTCTAGTAAGATGAGCTTTTTTTCTTTTCATTTTATTAGGCTTCTTTTTAATTTTACCAACCACATAATTCAACAGACTAATAAGATTAGGCTCAAAAGAAAAATAAGTTCTAAAGATACAATCTTTTTTTAATATTTTTTGAGGCTTGAAAGTAACCCTCTTATTAAAATTACCATTGTAATAAACAACAAATTTTTTCAATTAATATGAGAGCTAGATAACATGCAATAATGTTCTTGTCACATCTCATTCTTGAATGGAGCTATTCCGTAACAAAGATGATATCACTCAAATGATGTAATTATTGTAATAAGACTTGAAAGGGCATGTTGTAATAATGAGCATGTTGCTTGAGGTAATCTTTGAAGGTTTTCCCTAACGTGTTTGTACATGGTAATTAGAGGTTGTGCTAGGATGAAATTGGGAAGCCAACAATGGTGAGTAACACATGCCAAGTGAGGAAAAATAGGAAGGTGAATGGTCATCCCTTCTAACTAGTTACAGGCCTAACCATGGTGGCAGTGCTAGATTGCCTCTAAGGGATAGATGTTGAAGGAAGATAACCTTAAGGAATCCTCAAAGCATAACCTAGATACATACTTCCATATCACTAAGGCTTTCTTTTCATTTTTTTCTACATCTTCCTTGTTGCATTCCTTTCACATAACATTGAATGTTACAAATATTTGACATTTGTCATGATATTTGGAAATGGGGTGTTACACTTTCACTTTAGCTAATAGAATATTGATATGTTGTAGAGAATGGTTAATCATAAAGAAAGAATGATCTCCAAAGTGCATGTTAAGTAATTGCATATCTTAATCATAAATTGAAATTTTCTTAATGATATTCATTTATGGATCATAATACAAATTATGTGAAAGAAAGTTTGCAATAATAATAAAAAGATAGGGAACTAGAGGAAAACCTTGATGAACTATTTGTTGAAGACAAAACTCGGAACTCAATCTAAAATTTGTAACAACTTCAATAGTAGTGTCAGTGAGCATGAAATAATAGGATGAATAAAATAATCATTAAATCTACTTTATAGAGATAAGAAACAATAAAATTCCATTTAATCCTATCATAAGATTTAACATAATCTAACTTTAAAAAAGCAATGTCCTAATTGATATTAGAAACATACTGCATTTCCTTTGAAGCTGTAATAACATTATTTAAGATATATCTACCTTTAAAAAAACCTTTTTGATTAGTGATGAAATAGTAAATAAGATAGTTTTGTTGATGCATGCCTGTTGACATAGCCTAGTCAACATATCTCAGGATGTGTTGACACAGGTACATCAACGCTGATGTAGGCATTGCCTATATAAATGCATACATCCCTTACATTTATGACACTTTTTAATCATTGCCTTAGCTAAACTCTTGTAGTTTCTTCCTATACAAGTTAGAATATTTTTCCTCTGATTGCCCACTGATGAAGTGTCAATTGGTCGATGCGTTTACTAGGCTGCGTATATGGGACCCCGTATACGTGGCTGTGTTGACGCGGCCCCGTCGACGCATCCTTTCATGTGTCGACATGGCCCCGTTTATGCAGAGCCTATTCCAACCTATAAATAAGAGGGCTTCCACCTCATTTCGGTACCTTTTTATCAGTTGTAGCGAAGCTCTTGCAGTTTATCAGTTGTAGCAAAGCTCTTGCAGTTGTAGAAGCTCTTACAGTAGGTGTAAAGAAGGTGTTCGGCTCTTTATTCAAGTGCTAATGTATTTGAGCCCATTGGCGTGAACGACAATAAAGATGAGCTTTCAAGCATTCCTTGCAGCATTTGGACTTAGTCATTTAATGCATTTAATAGCTTAATATTTCTATTCTTTGATAATTACTTAAGTTTCTCTTATTATTAGTTTAATCACTATCGCTCATTCATAGTTCATAGAAACCATAAGTACGACCATCTCGAACATAAACCCAACACGTGGTAACCCAGTGATGCTTAACGTCTGGTAACCTAGCAGTGGTTAGGGGATGCTCAGGACATGCCTGGAAGATGGGATTAGATACTTATGCTAGGAATAGTTAAGATACAGATTAGGATAATTATAGATTAGATAATATTTCATTCCTTACTTTCCATACCTTAATTAGATGCGAAAAGATAAAGTAAAAAGCCATAAAAATCAGTTGCCTCAATCTCACTTAACCATCGTAATCAGAACATCACAAGTGAGGTTGAGAGGACAGTGACCATTCTAACAAAGGGGTTTTCTGGCTAAAGGTTTGGTGTATGTTAAGTGCTTATAGTCTATGGAATTCGACCGAGTCGCGTGTGAATGCTCGTGATTCGCATGGTTGGGCGTAGGGGTACCTAGCCGCTCATCATTGGCATCGTTGCTAGGGACTGTTAGTCTTACATGCATCATTTAACCTTAGCAAAATTATTATTTACATCATTGGAATGGACCCAGGATAGTAACAATTACACACGCCAGGCAGATTAAACTAAAAAGTAAGGTACATCGATTAAATGGATCATCTAACATCCAACATGTCTTCTCACAAGTGAGATGTATCCAACCCATCGATGCCACAAGAATGTCGAGTGGTATACAAGCATCCCGATGAATATGTCCCTAACTTCACATTCATCCTACATCAGGATGAGCATCTGCGATGGTGGGACATGGAAGGTAGCATCATACTACCACCTGATTGATCAGTTCCTAGAATGCTGTTCCATAATCTTGCTAGACTAGGCATCCAGGACCATGGTGTGGAGTACGTTATGGAGGACCATGACTACTGGGACTATTGTTCCACTAAGGCCCAACGAGCACGAGATCAGCAGTAGGCAGAACGATATGAACACATGAAGGGGGAACAGTTCAGTAACCCCTTATTTCTGCAAGGGCTGTAGGATGATGGGGAGCCTATCTTTCATGACTTCCATTCGGCTGAACTTCCTCTAGGGCATTAGATCCTTCAGCCCATTATCCAGAATAAGCAATCAAGTGACCAAGATCCCCAAGAGGATGGAGAGTCATGTCAGAAAAGTCATGACATAGGTAAAGATGGGCAGAAAGATCGAGGCCGCCACCAAAGCAGAGGGGGAGTTCGACACCAGGGTGGTGGCGATCCCTCTCCCTCTTCACCATCCTCTCGCTCCCCACTACCTTCATCCAGTTCAGACTTTGATCATAATCGTGGTAGGAAGAAGCGAGGTGATGGTGGTTGTAAGGATCGAAAGGAACAGCACGAAGAAGCATGTGACCAACTGCACGAGCCTCACCGTCATGAAAGGAGGGGTAGCTGGAATTGTCATAAACACCGTGGTGCTCAGCAGGACTATGACTCAGATGAACCATTTTTGGCTACTTAGAGCATGCTCCATATTTTCAAGGTGGTTTAGATCCCTAGTAGGCACTTGAAGGATAGTCGGATTAAACGCATTGACATGAACAACATCCCCAGATTTGAAGGGGGATACAATTGTGATCCATAAACTCACTTGCAAGCATTCCATGATGCTTGCACCCTATAGAATATTGATAATGATTAGCAGAAGCTTAAGCTGTTCCCTCACACACTCATCAAGGAAGCAGAAAGCTGGTACCAGTCTTTGGAATCGGAATCAATCAGAAGATGGAGTATGATGCTTGAGATTTTCAATGACAAGTATCAAACATACTCTAGAGTGGCGAATTTGAGATGTCAAATCCAAGGTTGGAAGCAAGGAAATCATGAACCCTTGGATGCAACCATGAATAGGTACTATTCATTGTTACATTGGTGCTCTGGTCATGGCTACTCTTAGCAGGCACAACTTCACCATATCATTGATGGGATCTACTTTGAAACAAGAAAGACCCTTGGCGTGTATGCCTAGGGATGATTATCAGAACTGAGGGTCCATCAATTGCAGTGCCTCATTGAGCAAGTGGCCAAAGAAGAGGGGGAACTCAGAAAGAAGGAGAGTGCAGAAGAGTTTAATCGGGATCCTTCCTTTAGAAAGAGGGAAGTTCAATTTTGCGAAGATGAGGAGGAATCACCACTGGAAGTAGTAGTGAATTGAAAAACCTTACCCTTACAAAATTCTGCATCTTAAATATCGGTAAAGGTTGATAAGATGTGGGACTCTTTGGACGAGAAAGTCCAAAGTGTGCTGAAAATTGCAGAAGAGTCCAGAGAATAAGGTTATGATCGTGATCGGCGTAGGAAGAAGGAAGCTAAACATGCCCATCTTAAGGGTAAGGGCAAAGTTGCTGTAGCAGAACAGGTTGCAGACTCTGATACAAAGGAAGACAATGAATGTGGCGTATGCCAATACAAACATCCTAAGGGGTGTTGTCCTGTAGTGTCACATCTCCAAGAGTCTGGGGTGTATGCATTGAATTCTCACCTTGCAAGAAGGCAAACACCCTAAAGGTTGCCTTACCCACAAGGCAATCCCAGGCAGTTCCACCAACAACAGTAAGGATATTATCCAAGTGGAGTGCCACCGCAACGTTATGAGCACTTCTAGCAGTGATAGCACCCACAAGCATGGGGGATGCCACCTACAAGGTAGCAGTATCCTTACCGACAGGCTGATCCCTATGGGTACTATGTTCAGCAACCAGTTTCTCCATGAGACTCTTCCAGTCATGCTACATTTCAGAATTATTACCACCCCCCAGAATATTTTCAACCATAATCTCCATCACCCAGGGGGGAAATCCCACATATTTACTATCCTCCATCACCTTCTCCTGCCACTCCTTCTCCACAACATCCCACTCAACTACCACCTACTCCACCTATGCAGGGGAAAATTCCACCACAGCCATAGCAACGCCACGCTACGAGGGTTGTCAACCTACAACCGACTCCTCAACCGATTGGACCAAAAGCCAAGCCATGGAAATGTCCCTTATTTTGGCCAAATAATGTACGCACACCCTCACACCCACTTGTGGCTGGTGCCTTTGAGCCTCAAATCGCCTCCATTGTTCCACCTCTTGAGCAGCCTTCAACCCAAACGCCCTCCAACGTACAAATGATCATGCTGAAAAATGCAGTGATCGACTGGATAAAGGTAGGTCACCTTTCCCAGAATTGACTGATCTGGGAGGTCCCCTCATCCATCTTCAGGTGGTAGGAAATGAGCCATGTAAAGCCCTTCTGGATTTAGGGTCAGGAGTCAATTTGATCTCACACGACGTGTACAAGAATTGGAACCTACCCCCGTTAAAGAAGAGCAACATTAGGCTCGAACTGGTAGACTAGTCCATCATGTTCCCTTGGGAGTGGTGGAGGACATTGTGACCATTGTTTTTGGGTGATCCTATCCTATTGATTTTCTGGTCATCCGTGTTAAAAATTGCAAGGGGGACTTCCCAATCATAATGGAAAGAGCCTAGTTGAGCACGATGGATGCAAGACTAGGACTCCGAGATCTTTCTCTTGAAATTTCAAATGAAAATACTTTTGGAAAGATCAAGAAGAAGCACGTTCCATGCATCGCGTACAATGACTCAGGGTGGAACTATGTGCAGCAGTTATAGTATGCTAAGCGGACATCCATTCAAGCATGCAGTCGGTGTACCGAAGAATTGCTAGTTCAACGGTGCCTGTACGTAGTAGCCACAAGTCAAGAAGTCACCCAGTGGCTGACAGTTGATCTTGCTAGCAGCACATTGTGTATGGAACCATCTGAGGGGCTTGTACGAGCCTACGTAGAAATCATGGATAAAATGGAAGAGGTTCATTAACAAGTCTCCATTGTTGATGACCATGGTGACTGGGGAAAGTTGCAAATTCCTGAAAGCTTCAAAAAAGAGCCCTTGGAACTTAAACCTTTCTGTGGGCTCCACTTAACTAGTGCTACCAACTCATCATCACCAAGACAACCTTGTTCCATCTTTCGTGTCTCCTCCTTTCCACCCAGTTGTGGGGGAGACCATCCTCCATGCTAACCCATTCCACTACGCTTCTCACTATTTTTTGGAATTTTTTGTTTTGCACTGTTTTTTTCAAAATCGTTCATACGTTTGCCAATTCTTGCTAATTTTTCCTTTCTTAACTTATTTTTCCATTTTCTTTGTTGTTTATCTATGCATATGTGTGTGTTTAATTTTTAATTGTTTGCTAATAAGTTGTTTCATTGTCACCAGGTATTTGACACAGATGATCTTCGTTGTGATGGGTCACTAAAAATAGGCACTTATTTTACGTCGCTCCTATACTCGCATGGGTGTTCTTGGTTTTTGCGTCTACTTTCAGTCATAATATTGGCAGTGAGTCCACGTCATCCACCCATTCATCCACTCCATGGTTTTCCAACTCTTGGAAACATGCAACCATGTTTCACTTAAAAACACTATAATTAATGTGTGACTTGTGTAGTTCCTAGACTCAGGGATGCCCCAATGGTTTGAATCGAGTGTGACTTCAAGGGGAATGCAACATCCATCATCCTCTTCTACCCCTTGGGTAGTGGGACTGCCCTTATGGATTTCTTTCCACTCCAAGTCCATCTCTACAAGTAAGCTCCTTGGCAGTTTGACCTTGCATGGTGTGGTCCTCATGAAAAAAAATAAGAGGATTCAAAGCACACCCCTTGGTCGAATGCATGCACACAAGCATGGGTCTTTGCATGGTGTGGTTCCCACAAAATAAAAGCAAATACAAGAATAAAATCTTAACCAAGTGGGAATTCAAAGCACACCCCTTAGACCGCCTCTCATGGGCCACAAGTACTAGTTATGGGACTTCCTTTGTCCCCTCTAACTTGGTCCCATTTCACTTCCTTCCTCTCATGTCTGTTGGAGTGGTGATTCTTTACGGGTGCATTCCTGTCCACTTGGGGGGTGGACGAGTCTTTGCCTGTTGCTGCGATGTCACTGGATGTGGATGGTTTTTTGTCTGAACTTAGGCACGGTCCTATAGGATCACTTAACCACAACTTCCCACAGGGTTTTATGTGACTGATAATTGGAATTCCACTCTCACTCCTCTCTCTCCATCCATTTCTCTCCCTGACTCAGCTCATTGCTGGTCTTATGTTTTGATCATTCATCATGATTCCTTTGACCTTCCCATGCTGTGATAGGTTCTCATGGATGGGTGTATTAAATTACAATCACCATTCCTTAGCCCTGGGGCCCACGGACCCCGGTGTTGGGGATATGCAAGGGCTATGAAGGCTACCGCTTACTATGGGGAGGACCTACTTGCATATTCTCAGTGCCATTTGTTATTTTTCCATCCTCTTGGTGTGTTGGCAGCTTTTTTCCATGTTACCCATCGCTCGATTTCTTTCCCGCGGAGTCCTTTCTTACCACGTTCTCCTACCTGTGACTCTTTTTCTAGCTCGATTTCATTTCCTTTTGTCCTCAGCCATTTTCCAGGCCTCTCATGTCCTGCAACTATCCCAATTTGGTGTTTCAAATTCATCTTTTTAGGTTTTTTCTAGGTTGATCAACGTTGGTCAACGGGCATGACCCCCTTTGCATACAGGGTCACGTATACGCAGCCCTGTCAATGCAACACCCAACCCCTATATATACACCCGTTGCACTTTCAAATTTCATCATTTTGCAAACAAATTGAGGGGAGATTTTGCCATTTTTCTGCCAAACTTCTTCCCAAGCACCTACATTCCATCCTGCGTCCACATCAACCGATCCTTGCTCTTTTAAGCAACCAGAGGTATGCTCTCAGTCATGTGGGGGGGGGGTGAAGCCTATGTGTAATTAATTAATTAATTAGTTAGTTAATTAAGACTTCGCACCTCTAAGGGAAGAAACAAAAACACCCGTTTAAACTCCAACTCATCCCTTGTTGTTTTTGGCTCTAACCCATGAATTAACACTCCGGGGGACTTAATGGAATGCCCATGCCAACAACATAACTTAGTCAAACTGAGATGGTGTATAAGGACCATTTTGAGCTACTTATGCACAGTCTAATGGGTGGTTATGTTTGATTGTAGATGGCACCCAAACCAAGGCATCCAAGGGGCGAAGGACCATCACAACCGAGGGACAAGTATCCACGAACGGGAAGAGGATAAGGCGTGCAGCAACCAAAGCATGTAGAGGGCTCTCATGCAACTAGCCTCCTCCATGAAGGACCTAATGTGGAACCTGTCCATCAAATTCATGAAGAGGAGATGCCCAACAAGCAATCATAGGGAGATGAAACTTCGGGGATAGCACCATGGCTTGAGGTCACCCTAACCCAAGCATGTCTTGATGTTATCAAGCTGCGAGAAGTGCAACGGATGGTCCTACAAGAGCTAAACTTTGGACCATTTCTCGAGAACGCACTAGAAGATGTGAGACTTTAGTTGCAAACTTCTCCTATGTGATCGATCATCACAACCAGTGGTAAATGGTACCTAGGAGAAACCTATCTCTTCTGGACAAATTGGCAACTGGGGTCCAAAGTAAGAATCAAATACGTCTATGTCTCTTACTCTGCAGAGGGAATAGTGCAAGCTCTAGGGTTGCTAGAGATCGGAGCAGATGTGGTAGAGATCCCAAAACAAGTAGACTCGAAGGTAAAAGGGGAGTGGATTAGGCGGTGCTATGGGGTAGACCGCAAGGAATTCGACTCTCTAACCATCGCGGAGAGGGTGTATTCAAAGATCGTGTCTTACCACCTAAATCCAACGGTAAGACCCAACAAAATCATGACCTTCTCCACTTGTGCATGTGCTGCTCTCAGTGGGGAGTTTCTAATGAGTCTTCCATAGTTATTATTCTTGGAAATTGAAAAGAGGTTTGCTGAAAGCAAACATGGAAGAAGAGCTCCCCCCTTCCCCTGCCTAATCGGGAAGTTATGCAAACAGGCAGGGATAGCACGGTATGCCAATGATACAATCCGACACACCCCAATTTCCTCATGGTATGAAATGATGAAGGATAGGACTCCCGCCACTACACAGATAGAGGAAGAGTAGCAACCACCTCTACCACCTACGCAAACAACAAGGTCAGGTTTGCAAACTATTGTAGAACACATCCACAAAATTTGATAATCGCTCTTGAGCCAGCAAGAGCAATCTGGAAGGATTAGTGGAGTGAAAGATCCTTCGGTCTATCGCCCTGCAATGAGCCACCTGGAGCAAGTGGCTCGATCAATCAATTTGTTAGAAAGAGCAGGGTTGATATTTTCCATCGCCCAAACACAAGTGCCAGCAAGAACAGATCCTAGTGTCCGAGAGGTAATGATATCAACTTGACAACTATTTCCTAAAATTTCAAGGAATGCCGCTACCTTCTCAGTATTCTTGGAAGATGGTGAGGGGACAACAGTCTTGGTGATGTAGCACCAAGGATAGGAGATTGTGGCCGAAGTGGTTGCTGATACGATTACTATGGCTCTTAATGCACCTAAGGTGCCTATACCAGATGTACATGGGCTTCAAGATGTATAGGCATCCGTCGTAACTTCATGTAGTAGGATTGATGTAGCACAACACAAAGAGCTGTTGGAATGACTGGTAGGAACTAGGCAACTACTTTCAGATGTCTTTGAACTTGCGAATAACATCACTGCAACCCAGTCAAAGTTGCTTTCGGCAAGAGGGAAGAGCCTCATTTTGGAAGGGCAACTTGAAGCTACTCAAGCCACTTGTCAATGCTTGGCAATAGAAGTCACCCAGTTAAGAATCCAACTTGTTGATCCAGCTCTCCTCAACCGTGAGCTCACCAGAGATGAAGCTTTTCAACAACTTCAAGTTAAACTTCAAATAGTTAAGGATGAGCGAGAGTCGACGATCTTTGATAAGGCCTTGGTAGATGCTCAGACATATCATTTAGACAAGGACTTGATAAAGGTTTACCAGGAGAACATCAAGTTGACCGCAGAGGTTCATCACATGTGTAATGTTGGTGCTGAGAACGAGCACATGAAAAATTTTATTCACCAATAACAATAAGAGCTAGCTAAGGTGAGTGCTAATGTGAGAACGTTCGCCGTTGAGAACTAAAATCTGTCCATGGAGGAGGTTCGAGCCTTGCAATAGAAATCTGCCATCGAAGTCGCTGCTTGGAAGAATGAGGCCCTAAAATATGAAAAAGTCAAGAATCATTACAGGGACCAAGTGGGATTGCGAAAGGAAGTAAATGAGAAGCAAATTCAAGTCGCAAAGGCCAAGCTGAACCAAGCGCTCCAATAGCTCTAAGAAGTTGGTGAGGCATGGCAACCTATCTTTGATGGGTTGAATGCCTATAATCAAGCTAAAATCTACCTCAAGGAGTTGCAAACTAAAGAAATGATAGAGTATATGGAGCTCGCTAACCTTTGCTATGTAAACCTGGCCATGCTCACAGCTAAGAGACCATGGTCTGATTTGGAGAAGCAAGTGGCTACCTCATATTCTTTATACGAGGGTGAGTTCCAAGTGCACAAAGCAACAAACTAGAAATTGGAAACAGCAAACGTGGAACTCAAGGTCCTCCGCATGAATTTTGAAGAACAACGTGCAGTCGCGGAGAACTTGGCTTGTCAGATGAATGACTAACAGTAGCTATAGATATCAATTCAAGAATTCAACATTGAAAGGAAATAGTTCGTAGCTTGGTTCATCAACTTGAAAGAACTCTTCCCAGCGTTGTCGTGCCCTTGGGAGGTTCCAGTTCTAGCACACATTGGCGAAGCCGCCTGGATTGTGAACGATCCTAGAAGCAAAGAGGAGAAGATGGGGATCCTCTTGGAGGCTTTCTGATTACCTCTAGAAGTTGCAGCCACTGCTAGGTAGCCATCATTCATGCCACTGCCGCCACATGGGCTAGAGGTTGGTGAAGGTCCATCGGAACCACCGCCACCAGGGACAATGTGATCTTCTCCAGAATTTTTTGCATCCTTCTACACAGCAAAAACTCCAGGACTAGCAGGGTGTTCAATTTTGTCTATGAGCACCATCATTTTTGTAATTTTTCCTTCTTTGTGCACTCAGGCACTTTGTAAAATTGATGTTGTGTCATGTATGTGTGTTGCAAATAAAAATACATACCTTCCAGATTGTAAAAGGAACTCGAGGAAGAGTTTTTACTTAGTTGTGGAGGTATGATGAAGTGTCAATTGGTTGATGTGTTTACTAGGGCACGTATACCCAGCCCCATTGACACGGCTGTGTCGACGCGGCCCTGTATACATGGCCCCGTTGATGCAGCCCCATCGACGTAGCCTTCCATGCGTCAACGTGGCCTCATTTATGTGGAGCCTATTCCGACCTATAAATAAGAGGGGTTCCGCCTCACTTAGGTATCTTTTTGTCAGTTGTAGTGAAGCTCTTGCAGTTTTTTCCCGTGAGAGTTAGAATATTTTCCAAGTGCCTGTAGTAGGTGTAAAGAAGGTGTCTGGCTCTTTATTCAAGTGCTGATGTATTTGAGCCCATTGGCGTGAACGAAAATAGAGACGAGCTTTCAAGCATTCCTTGGAGCATTTGGACTTAGTCATTTAATGCATTTAATAGCTTAATATTTCTATGCTTTGATAATTACTTAAGTTTCTCTTATTATTAGTTTAATCGCTATCGCTCATTCATAGTTCATAGAAACCATAAGTACGACCATCTCGAACGTAAACCCAACACTTGGTAACCCAGTGACGCTTAACGTCTGGTAACCTAGTAGTGGTTAGGGGATGCTCAAGACATGCCTGGAAGATGGGATCAGATACTTATGCTAGGAATAGTCAAGATACAGGTTACGATAATTATAAATTAGATAATATTTCATTCCTTACTTTCCATACCTTAATTAGATGCCAAAAGATAAAGTAAAAAGCCATAAAAATTAGTTACCTTAATCTCACTTAACCATCGCAATCAGAACTTCACAAGTGAGGTTGAGAGGACAACGACTGTTCTAACAAAGGGTTTTGCTAGTTAAAGGTTTGGTGTACGTTAAGTGCTTACAGTCTATGGAATTCGACCAAGTCGCATGTGAATGCCCATGATTCACATGGTTGGGCATAGGGGTACCTAGCCGCTCATCACCCACAACATGACTTCAAGTGATTGTACAATATTTTATTTAGGTGCACATGTACCTAGACACATTTTCATGAGCAGAAATAAGATCGAGATTTCTTCTATCCATTGTAGTACTTGGATTAGCATAACTTTACTTTCTAGTAGTTTACTTGACATGAAATTTACTTTCTTATTATTAGGTAATTAATATTATCATTTGTAAGCAATGTGAGTACAATCACTTCAAGTAAGATATATTAATGCTTGGTAATCCTAGTAGTGGATACCTGGCATACCTAGTAGTATACACTTGGTAACCCAATAGTATTAATATACATTCAAGATGTATACGGAAAGTGGGAATGTATACTCCACATTTAGGCTAGCTAGTTAATGCAGTAGTTAATTAATTAGTTAATTTAAATATTAAATCTTTATTTACTTAATCATTTCAAAAGTAGAAAAAATAATAGAAAGTATAAAAAATATGTTTTACCTCAACCACACTTACCCATATGCCTAGATTAATAGAAGTGTTGATTGGGAAGACAATGACTAATAATTACAGATTTTAGCATTTAGGAGTATTGGCCACTTAGGTAAATAAGTTTATGAAATTCAACTAGATGACATGTACACACTAGTGATTCATATGAATGGACATAGGGAATACCTATTACCCATTGTTAGCACCATTGTCAGGGATTTAGTTTAGCTAAGTATGCTAAGTATTAGTAGAGAGTGAAGTCATACAAAGTTGTTGTAAGGAAAACATAAAAAAATATATTTTAGATAAAATAATAATAATATTCTATTAGCACACACTTTATCAAACTAACTAAGATGGTTTCTTCTTACAAGAATGATTCACCACCACCTATCGATGTTTCTAATTAGCATCATGAATAATCCAAAAGGACTACCAGTGAAAAACCTCAATAGCTAAAAGTGGTCTATGCACATCTAGATCCCTGCTATCCAAATTTCACTTTCATTTTCTATCATGATGAACAAATATACTAGAAGGATATGAAAAGTAATATTTTATTACCTCTCAATTGGTCTATTCTCACAATGCTTATGGTAAGTCTCATGAAGTTGTAGATTGAATCATTAGGCCTAGAGTATGAGGTAATAGACCATACCTCTAGAGATTATTAGCTAATGAATGCCCAGCTTAGAAAAGATTGATGCATGGAGGCAATTTATGAAGCCTCCAAGGGCAAGAAGGTCTCAACACCATTATTTTTGCAATAAAAAAGGAGGGCCCTAAATTTTTTTAGGTTAATCTTAAAATTAAGATCCTCTTTCTTTTTGTGAGGAAGACATAATTTAATAATAGTTACAATCAACCTTGGTGAATGATCAGAGTGAGGGAAAGATAGAATCTAAAACCAAGAGAACTTTAAGGAAAAGGTCTTTTAGCCATTCATCAAAAGAAGTAGAGAAAGAACAATCAAAGGACCATAAGAGAAGGATTAGTAGGCACAACTCTCCTAGCCCTCCACCTTTATCATCCTCCTTGTTGTCAAAAGTCTGATAGGAGGGACTATGATCAAGATTGATTATAGAAACAAATTGCAAGAGTGCAGCTACACTATTGACCAAATGGTGCCAAATATGTGGTAGGTTACATATTTATAGGAAAATATAGATACTACATTGATATGGATGTGTTAACTCATTTTGCTACATCGATAGGGATGCATCGATGTAGCTAAGTTATAGAAAATGTGATATTACATCTAATGAGTTTCTTTTGGTTGGTTGCATCCATGTGGCCTTATCAACTAGGCCTCATTGATGAGGCCTAGTTGACACATCATATCATGTATTGATGAGGCCCCATTAATGTAGTGTCGATTTTCAGCTATAAAATACGTTCCTACTAGCCACATTTATGACAATAGAGATTGTAGTTGCAGTGAAGCTTTTGCTATTTTTCCATTTGGAAGTTAGAATTTTTCTCCCAAGTGCTTGTAGTAGGAGTCATTGAGTGTACAAATCTTTATTCAAGCATTATTGTACCTAAGCACGATAGTGTGTGTGGCAATAAAGATGAGCTTTCTAATAAACCTTGCAACATTCTAGGTAGATTAAATATTTTATTTATGCATTTAATGTTTTCATTTATTTATTAAATGTTTTCAGTAATTAAGTTAATGAAGTAATTAAGTAAGATAGATTAGACACAAAAGTACAACCACTTCGAATGTAACACATATTTACTTGGTAATCCCAGCAGGGTTATTGCTTGGTACACCTAGTAGTGTAGTACTTGGTCTCCTAGCAATGGATACATGGGTTTAGGACATGTACAAAAAGTGGGACTAGATGCTTATGTTAGGACTAGTTAGACATTAGTTGATTATTTAAATTAAATTAGTTAGTCCAACCACTTTATTGTTATTCAAGTACTGAAATCATAAAAATACAAAATGATAAAAATTAGATGCCTTAATTACACTTAACGATACTAGTGTACATTACAAGTGTAATTGGGAAGACAACGATTAACCTTAAGGCAAGTTTCACTTTCTAGAGGATTAGTGCATTGGAAATGATAAAGTCCATGGAATTCGACCGAATCATGCATGAACACTTTGTGATTTGTATGGTTGGGTGTAGGGGTACCTTGCTGCTCATCATTGCTGCCGTTGTCGAGAACTTTGTTTGTTGAAATGTGCATCATTTAGGTTTAGGTGAATACTATTAATATGATTATATGAACCTCAAGGTCAATGTCATTCTTGCTATACATAGAATTATAAAATCACACTGTCATTTTATTCTATATTGCAAAATGTCTTCTTCTCACAAGCACGAAGATGTTAAATTGCTGGTCCCATAGGTGTGCAAAGTGGTATATACTCATCCAGATGAGTTTGTGCCAAACTTTACCTTCATCCTACATTAGGATGAATTGTTGTGATGGCATGATATAGAGGGCAACATCATCTTGGCCCCCAGTCAATTTATGCTTGGGATGCTATTGAAAACCCTTAAGAAGTTGGACATAGCAGATCTTCATGAAGAATACATTGTGGATGGTTATGAAACTTGAAACTATTGTCCCACTAAAACACAACACAAATGAGATTGATGCCAGGAAAAACTCCATGAGGTTATGAAGGGGAAACATTTCACTAATCCCTTGTTCCTACTAGATCAAGATGATAATGAGGATTCTCCCTTTGAAGGTTCTCAACATGAAGATTCTCCACCCCTTATTATTGGTGACAAGGGTGTGAACGTGAACCCGTGATTCATGATTCATAAAATAAACTTAGAAAAAAGTGATAGCCAAGGTAGGGACTTAGGCAAGCATCAAAATAACAAGGGATCTAAGGATGGTGATCCTAATAAGCAAAAAGTGATGGTAGACACCACAATGGTGGTGGTGATCCACCTTCCTCTTCATCCTCTTCATTCGATTTTGAACATTCCTCTTCATTTGATGGTTCTCATAGAATCCATCATCAAAATAATCATGATGAAGGTGATCAATGAGACAACAATGACTATGAAGGCCACCATGACTGAAGTGATGGTCTAAGCCATCATTGGCATCATTGATGCAGTGATGATGATTAACCTCTCTTAATGACTCGAAGCATCCTCAACATTGCAGAGGTAGTTAAAATTCCAACTAGGCTTATGAAAGATAGTTGAATCAAGTGCTTAGACATGAATAATATTCCAAGATTTGAGGGGGGATACAACTCTAATCCACAGACACATCTACAAGCTTTCCATGATGCTTGTGCCTTATAGAACATAGAGAATGAATGGTAGAAACTCAAGCTTTTTCCTAGGACACTCATCAAGGAAGCCAAAAGCTAGTACTAATCTTTGGAACTGAAAGCCATTTGCTAATGGAGTACCATGTTAAAGCTGTTTAATGATAAATACCAGACGTACTCCAAAGTGTCTAATCTAAAAAGGCAAATCCAAGGCTGGAAATAGGGAATACATGAACCCTTGGATGTCGCCATGGGAAAATACTATTCACTCTTACATTGATGCCCTAGACATGGTTATTCTAAAAGGGAAAAACTTTGCACATCATAGATGGACTCAGAGCAGAAGCTAGAAGAACTCTTAGGGTATATGTCCAAGGGAGATTGTTTGAACTAAGAGCTCATTAGATCCAAAGGCTAATTGAGTAGGTAGCAATAGAAGAAGGTGAGCTATAAAAAAGGGAAAGTGTAGAAGAGTATAATAGGGATCCTTCCATTAGGAAATAGGAGGTCTGATTTTGTGATGAGGAGGAGTCACCACTCAATGAAGTGGTGAACAGGAAAACCTTGCCCATCCCAAAATCTGTTTATGATATTTCAGCAAAGGTTGATAAATTATGAGACTCTTTGGATGAAAAATTTCAAATTGCTATGAAGATTTCTAAAGAATCCAAAGAATAAAATAGTGATCGTAACCGTAGAAGGTGAAAACAAGTTGAACATGCGTATCAAAGAGGTAAGGGCAAAGCTGCTACCATAGAGAAAGTTGTGGAAACCAACTCCGATGATGAAACTGCTTGTGACATCTGTCAATATGAACATCCAAAGGGATGTTACCTTGTGGTGTCACACTTACAAGAGTTTGGGNTCCAAAGGGATGTTACCTTGTGGTGTCACACTTACAAGAGTTTGGAATGTTTGCCTTGAATCCTTAACTAGCACGTAGGCAAACACCTAGACAATTTCCTTATCCTCAAGGAAATCCAAGGTAGTTCCACCAATAGCAACAAGCTTACTACACAAGTGGAACTCCTTCATAACCTTATGAACAATACCAATGGTGGTACCAACCACAATTGTGGGGAATGCCACTGCCAAGGTAGCAGTACCCTTATAGGTAACTAGATCCATACGGGTACTATGTTTAGTAACCTATCTCTCCAAGAAGTTCTACAAGTCATACCTCTTTTAAGCATCACTATTATCCTCCAGAGTACCACTGAACACATTCACCATCTACTTGAGGGAAAAACCCATATCCATATCCATATTACACTCTGCATCCATTAGCACACGCATCTCTAGCTTCAACCCAATTACCTCCTGCTCCATCCATGTAGGGTGAGATTCCTTCACAGCCATAACAATGAAATGCTACGAGGGTTGTACACTCACAAACGGCTTTCCAACTGAGTTGTCTAAACAATCAATCTAGGAAAAGACCTTTCTTCTAACCTAGCAGTCCTTTCCAACCCTCACAATCTAGTCTGGTTGATCATCCTGCATCTCTAACATCCTAATCCTATGCATCAAACATCTTCAAGAGCCCTTCAAACCAAGTGCCACCTTGGATCTACACTATGATGCTAACTCATGATATTTATAACTGGATCAAGGCTGGTAATCTTTCCACAAAAAGATCTAACCCAGGGAGTCCACTCATTTATCTACAAATCACTAGACATGAGCCATGAAAAGCTCTTCTTGACTTTGGTTCTAGAGTTAATCTTATCTCCCATGACATGTACAAGGCCTAGAACCTACCACCTCTTAAGAAGAGCAACAATCGTCTAGAATTAGCAAATCAATCAATTACTGTCACTCTAGGATTAGTAGAGGACATTGTAACCACAGTTTGTGGATGGTCCTATCCTTTTGATTTTCTAGTGTTCAAGGTGGACAACTGCAAAAGTGACTTCCCCATCATTATGGGAAGAGCTTGGTTAAGCACGATCGATGCATGTATGGGTATAAGGGACCTATCTTTAGAAATATCCAAGGAAACTGAACTAGGAAAGATTGAGAAGAAGTGTATTCCATGCATCGTGTATAGCAATAACAGGTGCAATTGCGTGCAAAAGATTTAGTCCATCAAGAGTACATACATTAAATTATGCAATTAGTATGCATAATAAATTAATATTCAAAGGTGTCTGTATGCAGCAGCCACAAAATAGGAGTGCATCCAATGGTTGATAGCTAACTCAGATAGTAGCACATTATGCATGGAACCAACTGAGAGCTTAACATATGCTTATGTTGAAGGCATGGATAAAATTAAACAAGTCCATTCCCAACTCTCGGATGAAGATGATGATACCCATTGGGGAGAGTTGGAAATCCTTGATAACTTCAAGTAGGAGCCTCTAGAGTTAAAAAATTTATCTGCTAACATGGAATATGCATTTTTGAATAATGGTAAACTGGTCATAATTAATGCCAAACTTGCTCTTGAATAAAAAGAAAAGTTGTCGAAGGTAGTTAACAAATGGCCAACAACCTTTGCTTGGTTATATCCTGAGTTGACTAGAATCAATTCAAGGATATGCCAACATCGCATGTACATTGACCTAGCCATGAAGCCTAGAAGGCAGTCATAGAAGTGGCTAAATCCCAAATTGAAGCAGATTGTTAAAGAGGAAATCGAATAACTCCTCAAGGTGGGGTTCATCTATTCCATTGCAAATAGTGAGTGGGTTAGCCCACTCGTGATTATGCCAAAGAAGGATGGAAAATGGTGGGTTTGCATTGATTTTAGGTTGTTGAATATGGCAACATTTAAAAACCATTTTCCCTTACCATTTGTGGATCAAGTATGGGACACCATATTTGGGCATTTTTATTATGGCTTCTTGGATGGTTATAGTGGCTATAACCAAATCGAAATTGTGCTAGACAATCATGCCAAGAAAATAGTCACAAGTTCTTGGGGGACTTTTGCATATTGTAAGATTCCATTTTGTCTATGCAATGCCCCTACAACATTTCAATAATTGATCCTTAGTATCTTCCAATAGTAGATTGGTAGTGGTATAGAAGTCTTCATGGATGACTTTTCAACCTATGGAGCTATATTTGAGCAAGCCTTGGACCACCTTGAGCAAGTATTAAAGAGATGTGTTGAAACAAACTTGTGGCTCAACTAGCAAAAGAGCTATCTCATGGTCCAAGAAAGCATTATGCTAGGGCACCGAATTTTGCAAAAAGGAATTGAGGTAGACCTAGAAAAGATAAGGGTCATCCAAGAAATAACACGTCAACCAAAGATCATTAAAGATGTTTGATCATTTCTTGGACACATTGGCTACTACTGGCAATTCATAGAGAATTTCTTTGAGATTGTAAAACTATGGGTAGAGCTTACAAAGAAAGATGCACCTTTCATTTAGACTAAGAAATGTGAACATGCATTCCAACAGTTAAAAGAGAAACTTGTAGAAATACCAATCCTACGAGCACCAGACTAGTCTAGACCCTTCCATATCATGAAGATTGCATCTAACTATGCCTTGGGAGTAGTGCTCATGCATATGGATGATAAGAAACATCCACATTATATTCACTACATGAGATGAAGCATTTTGGGAGCACAGTTAAATTGCACCACCATGAAAAAGGAGTTAATGGCAGTGATGTATGCTCTTGAAATGTTTAGGTACTATTTGCTTGGTTACAAAGTATTTGTGCACACAGATCATAGTGCAATCCACTTCCTCATGAACAAGCCAATGATGAGCCCTCATGTCGTACGGTGGCTTGTGATCTTGTAGAAATTCAATCTCATGATGGTAGATCAAAAAGGGACCGAGAATATGGTTGTTGACCACCTCTCTTGCTTAAGATGGGATAATAAAGAGGAGGAGAGCTCACTCTCTAATTATTTTTCAGATGAACTTCTCTTTACAGAAGCAATAAGTGAACAAACTCCTACAAAAGCAACATGGTACAATGGCATCCTCACCTATCTTCTCACTTAAGAGATGCCATAAGACTTGGATTTCAGAAAGAAGCAAAAATTTCTTTATTAGGTCAAATATCTCTTGGAAATCAACAGACACCTCTACAAGGTGTGTGCCAATGGCCTAATTCATTGGTGTGTCCTTGATGAAGATCAATTGCACATTCTCTAGGATGCTCATGAAGGACCTTGTGGAGGCCACTATGTAGGGAGACAAATGGCCATAAAAAACCTGATGGCAGGATACTATTGGCCTACAATCTTTAGGGATGCCCACTAGTTCATTAAATCTTGTGAACATTGTCAATTATATGGGGGGATGACTGCTTGCATGGAAGATCCTCAATAGTGGATTCAACCACTAGAACCTTTCGACATATGGGGTGTTGACTTTATGGGTCCCATCACACCCATGTCCAATGGAAAGGTGTATATTATACTAGTAGTTGACTACTACCCAAAATGGGTAGAAGAAATAGCTGTTATTGATTGTACATCATCCACTACTGCTAAATTTATACAAAAAAATTATTATAAATAGTTTTGGGATACTACATTCACTAATTTTTGACAATGGAACTCATTTCACAGGTGCTATTTTTAGAAAATTAGTGCAGCACTTGGGGGTTGAACATAAAGTAACAACACATTATCACCCCCAAGTCAACGGTCAAGTAGAGGTAACCAACCAGGAGATCACACAAATACTAATGCAGACCATTGGCAAATATAGGAAGGATTGGAGTACAAAACTTAATGATGTCCTTTGGGCTTATTTTTCAACATGGAAACTTCTTATTGGCTATTCTCCCTATAAGTTAGTGTATGGGAAACTTCTAATGCTCCCAATCAAGTCTGACTTTCATACACTCTCAATAGCCTATGATCTAAATCTTAACCTATGTCTAGCACAAAGAGAGAGATTAATCACCCTAAATGTGCTAGAGGAAAATTGATTAGTGGCCCTATTCTTGAATGAGGTGAACAAGGCATTCAACAAGCAACACCATGACCTCAAAATTAGGAGAGTAAAACTTCAACCAAGAGATAAGGTTCTTTATTGGAACCCTACACATGTACCGCAAAAGGAAAAAATTCAAACATTGTGGGAGGAACCTTATATAATTGATCAAACCTTTTCCTCTGGGGCCATGTTGATTTACAAGCCTGAAAGCCCATATAAAAAGCAGTTGGTCAACATCCAACAAGTAAAGCTTTTCTTTGAACCAAGGTAGGCCAGTGCAACTACCACCTCAACAGATGGACAATCACATTCTATTTTTCAAATCTCATCCTTCCAACTCAATCATGGGGGAGATGGCCATCCATACTAACCATTAATATGGCTTCTTAGTTTTTTATACTTTTTGTTTTTCACATTTTTTATTTTTACAAATTGTTTATCTTTACAGATTTTTGATTTTCAATTTTTTTTGATTTTATAGAATTGTTAGTATCCTTGAACCTTTCTTAATTATTTTACACTTTATTATATATTTTACTTTGTTTAGTTTTGTTTTGTCCAAGTGTGATATTTTCTTATTTTTGCTAATAAAATTGCTTTATTGTCATAGGACCAATGTTGCTTTTGCTGCTTACTAATGATGGTTTGTGCTCAATGTTGTGATTGTTGATGTTTAGTTTCTATTTTTGAATTCTGACGTGTGATGACTTTGACATGGTTTATTTTTCATGGAACAAATAGTGAGTCCATGTCATCCACCCATCCAATGAACTCTATGGTTTTTGTTGTTATGGGAATTTGAGGTCCCTTTCATTAAAGAAACTTTTAATCAATGGATGACCTTGGTAGTTCCGGAATTAGGAAGGATTTTAAGGTTTGTAAAGGATGTGACTTCAAGGGAACTCAATACTCTTTGTACTCTTCTACTCGCTTGAGTGCCTGAGTGTTTTTCACAGACTTCTTACTGTTCCATTCTAGCCACTAATAGGAAGTCAAATAAGTATTTGCATGGTGTGGTTCCCATCCAAAAATTTAAAAAAAAGAAAAAGAAAAAGAAAAAAAAAACAACAATGATGGGAATTCAAAGCATACCTCTTAGACACAAATAAGTCCTTGCATGGTGTGGTTCCCATTTCAAAAAAAAAGAAAAAAAAAGAAAAAAAAAAAACAATTGGAATTCAAAGCACACCCTAAGCACTAGTTATGGGACTCAAATGACATGCACCTATGCTTTAAGATCCCCTCTAACTAGGGTCCTCTCTCTTATTTCCTACTTCTCTTTGTGGAATGGTGGTTGTTTTGTAGAAGCACTCTCATGTCTCATGTGGATGGATTAGTCTTAGAGTGGCAATGCAAAGTCATTAAAAGTGGCTAGCTTTGGTTTGGACTGAGGATGGATCTTCTCAGGTCATTTTAAACACAAATTCTACAAGAGACTTCTTAGGACCTCAATTTGGAACTCCATTCCACCTTTTCTATTATCCATCTATGCTGCCATAACTCACCTCACTACCATGTTCTATGTTATGCTCTATGTCTTGGTTTGATGTGTTGCAATTCTTAAGTAGATTCTTCCTAGTTGGTCCTTAACTTGTCATGCCATTAAATCGATTGTGGGATCCATGGACTCCTTAGTTGAGGTTATGCAAGGGAAACAATGGCATGAGCCTACTATGGGGAGGATCCACTTGCATAGCTCTTGGTTTAGTTAGTTAAGGTTTCTTACCTTTTGACATTGCCAAAATCCTGTCTTTTGCATATTCCATTAAGTATTTCACACAGTGCTCCTTAACCTTTTATTTCATTCATCTCCCAAAGAAAATTTTCTCCATTTTTCTAAATTTATGAGCTTCAACACCTCTTCTCATGTTTGCATACTATTCTTGGTCTTTTGAGCTTTTATTTGATCCCAATTTCATTCAAAAATTCCTTGTATTTTGCAAGTTTGACCAAAGTCAATGATTGTCAATAGTGGCCAATAGCTGCATTGATGAGGCCTTGTTAACATAACCAACCACATTGACAAGGCCCCATCAACGCAGTGCTTACATCCTAATATACCGCTAAGCATTTAGAAATTTTTTGTCATTTGCTCATAACACAGGGAGTTTTTGCAATTTTTCAAAGCCCAAAACCTTCTAGGGCTCATAACTTCCCAACCATTTGTCCAAATCACTCTGTTCTTCAACCTNGCTGGGGGGGGGGGGGGGGGGGGGGGGGGGGGGGGGGGGGGGGGGTGGAGCGCCACAAACCTTAAGGTTTCTGATGAAAAATTTTAAAAATTTTTCTAACTCCCCCAAGGGGTTAGTAACCTTAATAACATATAAACATTAATTTTTTTGATAGTTAACCCTTCTAACAACCTCTATAATGATTTATTAATAATAATAGATAAGTAAAAATGATAATTAGAGTAATTAAATTAGCCATAATCACAACTTAGCCAAGTGTAACTATCCTAAAGAGATAAAGGTATCCCAATTGCTTTAAGTTACATAATGATTGCTAACCCATGATCTTATTATGATTATAGATGGCACCAAAACAAAAGTGCTCATAGGAAGGGGAACCCTCTCAACCATAGGAGAAGTTGCCTAGAGTTGGAAGAGGCCAACAAAAACAGGCCTAAGAACCACTAGAAGCAATGCATGCAACAAGACCTCTTTGTGAGGAGCTCGAAGTGGAATTTTTTTGACAGATTCCAGAAGAAGAAGTGCCTATTAAACAATCATAATGAGGAGAAGGGCTTGGACCTATGCCAAGGCTTGAGGTCACTTTGACTCAAGCCTACCTAGACATCATCAAGTCCCAAGAGACCCAATGATTAGTTCTTCAAGAGATCAACTTTGGGCCATTCCTTGAGAAAGCTTTAGTGGATGTCAAGACTCAATTGCAAACCTCTCTCATGTGGCCAATAAACACATCCAATGGGGAATGGTACATGGGAGAGACATGTCTCTTCTAGAGTAATAAAAGACTAGGGTTCGTTGTAAAAATCAAGGACATTCCAGTGTCATACTTAGTAGAAGTTATTGTACAAACACTTGGGTTGCCTGAAACTAGGACATAGCTAGTGAAACTATCCATGAAGGGTGATCTTGAGGCCAAGAGGGAGTTGACCCAACAATGCTATAGGGTTGCTCGTAAGGAGTATGACACACTCACACTGATGGAGTGAATTTATTTCAAAATTATGGCTTATCACCTCAATCCAAGGGTGAGGCCAAGTAAGGTAACTACTTTTTCTACTTGAGCATGCACTGCTCTAAGTGGGATATTTCCCATCAAGCTTCCACAACTAATCTACTTAGAGATCAAGAAGTGCTTTAAGGAAAATGAACATGGAAGGAAAACCTTGCCCTTTCCATTACTCATTTGGAAACTTTGTAAAAGGGTAGGCATCGTGCGCTACTCCAACGATACCATCAAGCATGCTCCTTTGGCCTCATGGTCAAAGATTATGAAAGATAAAATGCCAGCAATGACTCAAGATGAGGAGTAGCCACCATCACCACGTACTTAAGAAATAATGTCAGAGGCCTACATAGCCATTGAGCATCTGTGCAAAACCCAAGAATAGATCTTGAGAGAACAAGAGCAATGTGTAGGAATGAGTGGGATAGATCTATTTGTATACCAACTAGTGATGACTCACCTTAATGAGGTAGCTTGAATAGTTAGTCAAATGGAGAGGGGTGGTCTAATGTTTTTTTCCCAATGAACATAGTTACCTGTGAGGTCAGATCCTAATGCTCGGGAGGTGATGGTGTCCTTATCTCAACACCATCTATTCCTAGAAATCTGTAGAATGTCACCACCTTCTCAGTGTGTTTGGAGGAAGGTGGAAGGGTAACTGTCTTGGTGATGCAACACCAAGGGTAGGAAATAGCAGCTAAATTAGTTGTTGATCATATCACTAAAGCATTGAATGCACTTGTGATGTATGTAACAGATGTATCTGCACTTCAAGATATGAAAATGTTCATAGGCATGGTCAGCAAAAAGTTAAATATAGCCCAACATGAAGAATTACTGGAACAACTGGTGGAAACTAAGCAACTAATTCTAAATATATTTAATTTTTTGGAGGACATCATTACAACCTAGTTAGAGTTGTTGAATGTAAGGGGAAAATACATTATTTTGAAGGGGAAACTTGAAACAACCCAAGAATGAAATCAACACTTGGCCACAGAGGTTACCAGACTATGTGCCTGACTTGCAAATCCTATAATTCTCAGTCCAACAATAACAAGAGACGAAGCTTTCAAATAGCTTCAAAAATGATCCCAGAAGGTTGAGGAGGAGGTAGTTATAGCCATCTTCAACTAGTCCATAGCTAAAGCAAAAATGTATTCAATTTAGAAGGACTTGATATAGATGCACCAAGAGAACAAGACCCTGACTACATAGAATTATCGCCTGTGTAATGTTGATGCTCAGAAGGACTAAATGCAAGAATTCATTCATTAACAGTAGGAGTAGCTTACTAGGGTGAACATAAAATTAAGGAGATTGGTTGCAGAAAATAAAAATTTATCAATGGAGGAAGTGCATGCTTTGCATCAGAAGTTTACCATTGAGATCATAGCCTAGAAGAATGAGGCCCTCAAATTTGAAAAAGTGAAGAATCACTACAGAGACAAAGTTTGCCGACAAAAATAAGTTAATGAAAAACACACTCAAATTGTAAAGGTAAAAATGAATGAAGCCCTCCGACAACTCCAATAGGAAAGAAAAATGTGGCAACCCATTGTTGATGGGATTGACACCTACAACAAAGTAGAGATATGCTTAAAGGAGTTGCAAATCGAAGAAATGACAGAATATATGGAGTTGGCCAATCTCTGATATGTAAAGCTGGCAATATTGACTACTAGATGGTGGTTGTCAGAGTTGGAGAAGCAAGTGGCTAGCTCGTATCTATTATATGATGCTGAGTTCAAGCAAAAAAAAGACATCAAGTAGAAGCTTGAGACTGCAAATGTTGAACTCGAAGTTCTTAGAGCATGATTTAGAGATTAATAATCAATCACTGAGATCCTAGCCAAATGGATGAATGACTACTAGGAGCTAAAGGACACAGTCAAGGCATTCGACATTAAACACAAATAGTTTGTTGCTTGGTTCATCAATGCCAAGGAGCTGTTTCTAGCAATCCTATGTCCTTGGGGTATGCTTGTTCCAACCCACATTGGTGAAGCTACATTGACAGTGCATGATCCCAGAAGCAAGGAGGAAAAAATGAAAGCATTGCTTGATGCTTTTTGCCTCCTTCT
Source organism: Gnetum montanum (assembly GCA_015680685.1). NCBI lineage: Eukaryota > Viridiplantae > Streptophyta > Gnetopsida > Gnetales > Gnetaceae > Gnetum > Gnetum montanum. The sequence goes on along the minus strand of MNCI01027123.1, from coordinate 535,733 downwards.
TTAAATTGCAACAATAGTAGGATAGCCGCAGCCACCTCAATTGTTGCCTGTGCCTAAAGTCAGTGAAGGTCCCTCGGAGCCTCAAGAGCCACCACTGCCTAGGACTGTCTGATCTTCTTTACCACACTTCATGTCATCAAGGACCATGATATTTTATTTTGAAGAGTTGTGTCATGGTGTTTAATTTTGTGTCTTCAACACCATCATTTTTTGTAATGTGTTGATTTGTACACTTGGGCACTTAATTTTTTGTCAAGTCAGTCAATTTATTTTGTTTGAGAAAAGTTAGTCAATGATCCCATACCTTCCAAAATTTTGTAAAATAACTCGAGGACAAGTTTTCATTTAGTTGTGGGGGTATGATGAGTCGCTTTTGGTTGGCTGCATTGATGAGGCCTAGTTAATGCGTCATATCATGCATCGACAAGGCCCTGTCAACACAGTGTCAATTTTTGGCTATAAGTATGCACCTACTAGTTGCATTTATGGTAATAGAGATTGTAGTTGCAGCAAAGATCTTGTAGTTTTTCCATTTGGAAGTTAGAATTTTTCTCTCAGGTGCTCGCAGCAAGAGTCATTGAGTATACAAATCTTTATTTGAGCATGGTTGTACTTGAGCACGACAGTGTGTGTGGCAATAAAGATAAGCTTTCTAATAAACCTTGCAGCATTCTGGATAGATTAAATATTTTATTTATGCACTTAATGTTTTCAATTATTTATTAAATGTTTTTAATTATTAAGTTAATGAAGTGATTAAGTAAGATAGATTAAACACATAATTATGATAGCTTCAAGCGTAACATGTATTCACTTGGTAATCCAGTAGCGTTATTGCTTGGTACACCTAGTAGCATAGCACTTGGTCACCTAGTAGTAGATACATGGGTTCAGGATGTGTATGAAAAGTGGGACCAGATGCTTATGTTAGGACTAGCTAGACATTAGTTAATTAGTTAAATTAAATTCATTAGTCCATCCACTTTATTTGTCTTCAAGTACCAAAATCATAAAAATACAAAATGATAAAAATTAGATGCCTAAATTACACTTAACCATACTAGTGTACATCACAAGTGTAATTGGGAAGATAACGATTAACCTTAAGGCAAGATTTTCTTCCTAGAGGACTAGTGCACTGAAAACGATAAAGTCCACAGAATTCGACCAGATCGCGCATGAACACTTTGTGATTTATATGGTTGGCCATAAGGGGTACCTTGCTGCTCATTAGCATCTATGATATAATAGATGAGATGTAGTAGCCAACTAAGATGTGCTGATGAGAATGCTATAACACAGATGCGATGTAGTATCTACGATGTAGCATTTGCGATATAGCATCTACGATATCTTAGTTGACTAATACACTTGAAAAGATGATGCTTCATCATATCCCCATGACTTAGCTACCTAACTTGTCAAGTTTCATCATACCCTCACAATTGACTAAAATCTTGTCCTTGAGTTATATATAAATGGATGAAGTTCCATTAGAAAAATTGTGAGGTGATCAAAACTATATTAGCTACCATAATAAAACTAGAGTGTCACATTATAAAATTTTATTTGAGTGGATGCATTAAAAAATGAAAAAAATATGGGACAAATAGTAAAGTTTATGAAATTTTATTAGTCTTCAAAAATCCACTAAAGATAAATCTTCTTATTGTTATTAGCAGTGGTATACTTTTCAACGTTGATTGTTACATTGGTGGTTCTCTTTTTATGTAGAATATTTTTGAAGGATGGACTGAAAATTCTTCTCTTCATCACAAGGGTTCAACAATCATGTGATGTTTAAGCTTTTATCATTGTATATGTTATTTTTCCATGAGCATATTGTCCTTTATTGTCCTCTTAACCTCTTTTTGTTTCCTTGCAAAAGAGCTTAAATCTTAGGTATTTTGTTTAGCATCATCTGAAATCACAAAAGGATCAACATTAGTTTTGATAATTTTTCCTTAATGATTAACCCTTGTTGAATCCTTAGTTTGCTCAAAATTAAAAAAAAATTTATCATTTAATCTTAAGGTGATTTTATAATAATGTTCCCCAAGTTCTAAGGTAACTAAAATCATCAAGTTATTTAAGTCATTTTGAATATTTTAATTATTTTTACATTAGTTACTATAATGTTTGAAAATGGGGTGCTAGAAAAAGTTTAAAAAGTTTAAAAATTATATTCTTAGGCCCCCACAACAAATGAGCTTAACTCCAAAACTTCACAAGTTTTCAAAAATGAAAACCAAAGGTCTAGTTCACATGATAACTAAGATATATTGAATTTGGAGGATAGTTTAATATAAAAGGATAAATTGATTAGTAGTCTCGAAATCATGCATAAAGTTAGAGAAGTTATCCATGATATCTTTGAGTATGTGATGTTGGTTTAGAGCCATGATTAATAAAAGTCATGCAAGTGGGTCCTCTTGAAAGTTAGCTTGGACCATAATGCTTTTGCATAATCACTTCTATAGATGTTCATGGGCACCTTAGAAGTTGAAAGTAGATCATGTCTTTATTTCAAATAACACACAAGTATCTTGGTTAGGATCTTTCACTATACTATACAAAACCATTAGGCTTGTAATTGCATGTAATTGTGAGATAATAATGGAATGAGAGGGGATTGCAGAGATTGGGACATGACGTATCTAACCATGTTCGTAATAGGTTCTTGTGTCAATTGTGATTAAGATGATCATCATACCCATTTGTCCAAGTTTTAAATCAATTCCATACCATTAACAATAACCTTGCATGGATGTGTCTCTTCTTGCCTATCATCATGGGTTCACAACAATCATAGAGAATGAGCATGATTCTAAAAAGAGAAGAAAAGAGAAGAAGGAAGTAGTTTTAGAGATTATTAAGGAAGAATTTTGGACCTTAGTTAGAGGGGTGCCTTTAGGCATACATAAGATGTCTTTTTAGCCTCATAACTAATGCTTATATCCCAAGAATTCATCAAAGAGATGTGCTTTGAATTGTCATTTATTTTTTTGGGAACCACATCTTACAAGGATATACTTCCTTTATGGTTGATAGTAGGAGTAATGATACATTCTACGAGGAGTCATAAACCTTTAGAAGGAAGTCAAGAAGAGAATCTAATAAATCCCCTTGAGGTTGCATCCTTTTCCATTGCTACTTGATCTTTTTCATTTTCTTAAGGCATAATGATCATTAGTTAATTTTAGTTTCATGTGAGAAGAACCATATTGCTTTCATGATAATGATCTTTTATTTAGAAAAACTAGAGGGATGGATGATGTGGTCTCACTACATTACACAATTCTTTACCTAATTAACTTGATAGCATAAGAAAAAGATCCAACACATGGCATTGACTTTTGCATCATGACTAGCAATATTGTTATGAACAAAAACATAGTAGATATCCATAAGACATAAAGAAAATAACTTAAGAAAAGAGAAAATTATAAAGAAAAGAAAAATTATCAATAAATGAAAAACATATTAAGAATTGAAAAATTTTAAAGAAATAGAAAAATAATAAAAAATTGTAAAACAAAAAATGAAAATGCACTTATTAGTTCTTAATTCAAGATAGGACATCTCCTCCATTACTAAACTCATGGGAAAGTATTTGAAATATGGACCACACATTTCCTTGGTTATAGACTATAAGTTTTTCATTTGTCATCTTTAGTGATTTAAGGTTTCACTTGTTAGCATATTTAACATGGATGATAGTTAGGCTTTGATCATTTCAAGACATATATTCAGCTAGACTAGAAGCTAATTTTCTTTTAGAAAGTCTAGATATGTCTCCTTTTTGATTCTCTATTTTAGTTCTTAGGTCTTCTTGTTTAACATCTTCTACTGATGTATAGTCAAAGTGCAAGATGTCATTTTTTAAGTTTAATGTTTGGTTCATTTTCTTAGGACTAGAACTTATAAGCAGATTGGATGTTTTAATGCATCATTTAAATAGTTTTTTATTCTTATTTCAAGCCACTAGGTGTCTTTTGCTTGAGTAGCCATTATGTAGACATAGTTTTACACACATACTTGTTCCTCAAGTTTATTATGGATTGGTATAGAGATCATGTTATTATTTTGAACTTTTAGCCCGCAACTGCACCCTTTATTATGATTAGTAATGCATGGGATTTTTTGTCTCTTCACAATGATAGGTTCATCTTTTATGTTTTGTGTTGGAGTAATAATGGTCATTGAAGTTTGCATAGGATTAGAAGACATTGTTATTATGAGGAAGGAGGTTGCACCAAATTGTCCTTGTGCTAGTTCTAATGATACTAATCTTATTCACATGCATGAAAATCTTCCTAAAGAAAGAAAATTTTTAAGAATTTTGTTTAGATATACTAACATTATTATTTACTTATATATTCATAGCGTAAGTGACATTCTTATGTTGAGGTTGTGGTTCCAATCTTTCCTGCATTATTGTTGGAGACTTATGTTAAATGGAAGTATAAGGGTATTGAGGATGTGACAGATGATAAGAGGTATGAGATGGTAATCCCACAGGATATGTTGTGGGTTAATGGTATTTAGAAGAGTAGTAGTAATGAGTTAAGACATTAAAATTAGAACCATTAGGAGAAACATGTTGTTGAAGATATTATTCATAAGGATTTGACTAGTGATAGGGGTATTGTTGGTTTGTTGATGTCATTCCCTACGATTGTGGGTTTTTCCACTATGGTTGATAGTAGTCTTGAGATTGATAAGAAGTCCCATTAGGATAGCACTATTGATTGTAGGACTATCTATAATTGCCTTGTGGGTAAGGCAATCTCCTAGGCATTTGCCTTTCTATGAACTTAGGATTTAAAGGAATAGCGATAGACTCTTGTAGATGTAACATAACTAGGTAATAGTTCTTTGGATGTTCATATTGATAGATGTTGCATCCATCTTCCTCCTTTATATCTAAGTATATAACCTCTTCTAGCATAGATATCTTTCCTTTTTGCCAATAAGTGTCCTTGCATGTTTTCTTGTCCTTTTCCTCTTCTTGTTTTGACCACTTAAACTTATTTGCTTTACCTTCTCCTTTATGATTTTTAAGTTGGTTGTATCTTTTTCATTCATTAACTTCTATATCTTATATACCTTTGCTTTAATCTTAGTGATAGACTTTTGTATTGACAAGGTTTTGTGTGAAATCAACTCATCAAAAGCTACCTCTTTTTAATAATCATAAATACGAACCTCCATTTTTGTGATGAGTTAGGTCCTAGTTATATCTCTCTATGCTATCTCATTCTTCTTTTGCCATCTATTCAATCAGCCTTTATATTTGATGGGATTTTAATTATGATAATTTTCCTTTGGCATAGATCCTAAGGATCTCCCTTGTGTTTTTACGAAGTCCATCTATGGCTTAATGAAGTTGCTCTTTTTGAGAAAAAATAATGAATTAGGCATTTATGTAGTAGAGAGTATTATTTTCCCAAGGCTACATTTAAGAATTCATGATGTTCTTACTTTCATTCTTGGATTTGCTTTTTGAGATTGGATACTCTTGAATTGGTTTGGTATTTTTCCTTAAAGAGCTCAAGTATTATGAACCACCAATGAATTGAATCTAGTTCCAGTGATCTATACTAACTTTTAGCTCCTTCTATTATTGTCCTAGAAAAGAGCTTAAGCTTTTGTCATATACTTTTGATATTTTGCAAGTCGTAGGCATCATGTGTCACATCCCCATTCCAAAATGATGCTACTTTTTAACAAAGATGGTGCTTCTTCATAACAAGTATTATTGTTATCATAAAAGACTTAAAAGGGAAATTGTACTTGAGACCCAAAAGAATGCATTGTAATAACAAACATGTCTTTTGAGGTAACCTTTGGAGGTTTGACCTAAGGCATTTATACTCGAGCTTAGAGGTCATGCCAGCATGGTGTGGTGAAGTTGGTATAGGCAAGTCACATGAAATTGGGTGAAGTAGGATAAGAAGAGGACTAGCCGTTCCTTTTGGTTGGTAATAGGTCTAATAGTGGTGGTAGTGTTGGATTTCCTCTAAGGGATAGATGCCAAAGGAAGAAAACCCCAAAGAATACTCTCAAAGCATGATCTAGATACTCCATTCTATATCAATAAAGCATTCTTTTCTTTCTCTTTTTGAACTTTCTCTGTTATATTGTTTACGCATAATGTTAAATGTTACATATATTTGATGTTTGATATATTGTCTTCTTATGCATAATGTCTAATATAATGTATATTTGACATTTTCCATCACATTTGGGGACGAGATGTCACAATTGGTATCAAAGAAAACCATGATCCAAGGGCCATTCAAAATCATGGGTCGAGTACAACGTGAACCTGATGATGAACTATGAAGCCACAACACAACGAAAGTTATTGATCATCATCGGATGCACCATATGTCTGTGATGTAAGCCAGAAGATACCTTTCCATTAATTTTATGAACAATGGATTAGACATCTACAAAAGATGTAAACCCCACTGACGAATAAAATTCTTTCATGGATATCATTGACCGATGAAGATCTGATTATGCTTCATCAAGATTCATCAATTGGAAGAGATGTTGGTAAGACAAGGATACATCAATCTAGGAAACTATTACCCATCTTAATATTATAAATATTAATTAATTAAGGTAATTGTTAAGTTTTTTTCAAAAAGTTAGTAACCATGACTTGAATTGATTTCATTTGTTGAAACTCATTATCATAAGCAACTTAGAGTAATTTATAAGTCATTATGTCTTCCATACATCAACCTAATAATGTCATTTTGGTAAAATAAGCTAGTTGGATCTTTTAAAATCTTGAAAAATTGACTTTGTTTTTGAATCCTAGGACAATGTCCAATGCATAGTACTCATCAAGACGATTCTGATGGTATAAATTTCATCTCAATCAAACTTACGTTTTGAAAGCTATCGTTGTTTAAAGTTTTTGGTTTTTCATGCTAATAATATTAAATTATTATTATTATTACTAAAAATTTTGAAGTAGGAGGTCATGGGTTTGAACCTAGGGCCCCCGTAGTTTTATGTAAAAAAACATATTAAAAAAGTTGCAGGTTGCATTGGTCTTTGTAGGGACCACGCTGGCCTTATGAGGATCGCGCTAGCCCTACAAGTGCCACGTAGCCCTACGTAGGGGCAACGTCATTCCTGCTACCTACCTCTAGGGTCTTTGATGTCTATTACCCTATTGCCCACCATGTCACCTCTACTGCAACATGGCTATTGTTGCCACTTATAGCCTTGGGCCACCATCATTGTTGCCTGCTCCCATGCATCACTCTTGCAACTTGCCCTGCAAGGGTTGTGGTGATCACCAGAACCATGCTACGTGGCCTATAATTGATGTTGTCCCTACTGCCCAACCTACAAAACCTGATCTTAGTAGGGTTGGGAGGGGTAAAGCTGCGGCATGTGTTATCGACTTGTGGAGTCGATGCAGCAAGCCTGCTACATTGTTGCATGTAGGATCGTGAGGCCTTGTTATATAGCATCATATCTGACCTCATAGTTAGCCCATACTATGTAGGTAGTAGGGCCTTCACATGCACATGTCGCCTCTACCCCCTTGCTTGCCATTTTCATCATGTCCTGGTGCCCTACCACTGCCACATGCCACCTCTACCTCTTAGTACACTACATTTGCTACCCCCTACTCTATAGACACCAAAAACTTTACCTTGGTTGCCCACGATACTTGTGGACACTGTCAGCACTGCATATCATCATCATGTCTGGTGCTCTATAGTTTCCAACAACGTTGCAGATCATTGCCACATTTGGCACTTCACCGACGCCATTGGTGATGTTGATCATTGCCATCTCTAGCATTGCCACCTCCATTGCTTTATGGACATTGACAAAGTCGTAGATCATCACCATTTTCGATGCTTCGCGAACATTGATGACATCATAGATCATCACCTATCTTGGTGATCCATGAACACTAATGATGCCACAGATCATCACCTCCCCTGGCATCCTTTGGTGCCACCAATGCATGTACTTCTATTTTTTGCCACTACTGTGGGCCACACAGACCCTGCTTGGGGTTGCATAGGCCCTAGTGCAGGCTACACAGATCCCTATGTAGTGCATGTAGGCCCTGTTTGGGGTTGTGTTAGTCCCACATGGGCCATGCTGGCACTACATGGGCTATGTCAATCCCTGCATGGGATGTAGGCATGCAACCCATGTGTAGGTCATGCTAGCCATCCACGAGTTGTAACATAAAATGCTGCAAGAAAGAAAAATTCTGCCTACCATCACCGCTACCACTCTCCTCCTTTCATTATCATTGATTTGCACCACATAGGCTAAAAAGACACTAGCATTGCATCCCTGATGTCACCAACCACTACCTTCTACCTCCCCATGCTACCTTGTAGTCGCTATGTAGGTCGATGAAAAGGGCCATCCATCACTAGCTATCCAATTGCCTAGTAGCCCAACACCACCTAGGCCACCATCAACATGGCATTATGGTTGCTACTACAACCATCCTAGCCTACCGTGTGATGGAAAAATTCACTATCAATAAATGAAGATTTGATTGAGCTGTTAATTCAAACACATAGAAATAATTTTAAAAAAATTTACACATTGGCAGCATGTGAGATAAGAATTCCATAATTAAGCATGTTGGCTGTGGAGTAGTACTAGAATGGGTGACCTCTCAAGAAGTCTCATTTTTCATGCTAAAGGTTTTTTGGACTTCATAATTTTTGATTTTAGAAATCTTTTTTGATGAATGAAGAGTCATTTCCTATAGATTTCAATCTTCTAGACATAATGGTGAAGTTAGATCCATCCTTTGAAACCCTGAAAATTAGTTTTCACCCCTTCCCTGACATAGCACCCTTAAAAAGCGTAAATTTATCATAATTCAAGCATACAATGTCCATTTTCAACATATGAAAAATCATCTCCATCTTTTATCACTCTTCTAAACTCAATGGTGAGGTAAGATTTATCATCCGAGTACTTGATAATTTGATGATATTATGAAACTATATTTTAAAAATTGAAAAAATAAGGATAACTAATCATGTCTTATTGAGACTAATGAATTTAACCTATTTTGGGACCTTAAGATCAAATGCTTAATCTTTTCCTATAGTCTTAAGATTCCTATGGCATGCCATTAGTTATATTGCTAAAGTCAATGTCTTAAAGAGGGGTAGAAAGGTCATTAGGATTTTGATAATGTGGTTAATATTACTAAAATTAGATAATGTAGCAAAAAATTACCAAAACTAGTTGGAAAATCAGTTAATTAGTTGATGTATTTGTTTAGTCGATGATCTATTGATGAGTCAGTTAATGAAACAGAATGATCTTCAATGATCAAGAAGAATATATATATATATATATCAATTCACCTTGTAATAAAAAACATGTGGTAGAACAACATGTAGACTCAAAATCTCATTTCAATAAGGTCTATGATACTTGTAAAGAGAAAGGATCTAGAGGAGAATCCAAGAATGAGAATGAAAGTTGCAACATATGACGTGCTTGCAAGATCCCTAGCGAGTGAGAAACAACATTCGTTATGTCCATCATGGACCTTGGATTGACACGAATATCGATACCCATGCATCTTAGTAGAGTTACAAGATTTGGATGTTGATGTTTTATGTTTGCAAGAAGTCTTCCCATGGGAGTTTCTATACCAATTTCAACTAGACTTGGAAAGGATGGTCATGAGCGGCAAAGGTACCCCTACACTCAACCATACGAATCACGAAGTGTTCACATGTGATCCTGTCAAATTCCAAAGACTCTATGTTGTTCAGGACACTAGTCTTCTAGGTAGTGAACCTTGCCTTAAGGTTCATTTTCTTCCCAATTACACTTGTGAGGTACATGGTGTGGTTAAGTGTAATCAAGGTATATGATTTTTATGGTTTCATGTTTTTAGGGTTTGTGGTGTTGAAATATAAAGATAAGATGATTTAATACTACTAAGATCTAATTAATTTATTAATGTCTAAATAGTACATAAGCATCTAGTTCCACTTGCCTTACATGTCTTGAATCCACGTACCCACTATTGGGATTATCAAGCGCTACAGTACCAAGTGAACTAAGCAATAATGCTACTGGGGTTACCAAGTAAATATGTGTTTATGCTTGAAGCGATCATACTTATGTGCTTAATCTATTTATCTTAATTAATTAATTGATCACTCTTAACCTACTTTAGCTTAATTAATGTCATAATTAATGAAAATAATGAATGCATAAATAAATCATTAATCTAATCCAAGTGTTGCAAGGTTTGATTAAGAAGCTCGTTTTTATTGCCATTCACATTGGCATGTTTAGGTACAATAGTGCTCAAATAAAGATATGTACACTTTTTGATTCCTATTATGGGCACTTAGAGAAATATTTTAACTCTCAAATAAACAAACTGTAAGTGCTCTAGTACTATGACAAGAATTCTATGCCATAAATGTGGTTGGTGAGCTTGTATTTATAGTTTTTGCCCTAGGGCCGCATTGATGGGGCGCTGTCAATGTAGCAAATGCTATGTCGATGCAGCCCCATCAACAAGGCACACCATGTAAATGGGGCCTCATCAACAAGGGCTCATTGATGAGGCCACATCAATGGGGGCCCGTCGACATGGCTCATTGATGTTCATCATAACCGCTAACTAAATGAAAATCCATCCTTAAGTTCTTTTACAAAATTGGGAAGGTACAGAATTATTGATTGACTCTTAATAAAACAAAATAGACTGACTTGACAAAGATAAGTGCTTGAGTGTATGGATAAAGAAATTACAAAAAATTGTAGTGTCCATTACACAAAATTTAACACCAAGACATGACTACAAAAACTTAGATAACACATCCTCTGACAGTGTGAAGATGGTGGTGAAGATCAGACACTCCCAGGTGGTGGTGGCTCCTAAGGCTCTAAAGGACCTTCACCGGATTTGGGTATGTGCGGTGGCTGAGGTAGCTATGGCTATTCTACTATGGTTGCAACCTCTAGTGAAAGGTGAAAGGAATTAAGCAATGCCTTCATCTTCTCCTCCTAACTTCAAGGATCATTCACAGTCCACATGACATCACCAATGTCGGATGGAATGGGGATATCCCCTAGATAGGGCATGGTTGGAAACATCTTCTTTACATTAACAAACCAAGTAGCAAACTATTTGCATTCAATGTCGAACACAATTACTGCATTTTTTAGCTCCTAGTAGTCATTCATCCTTCTAGCCAAGTTCTCAACAATTGATCTTTGATCTATGAAATGTGTCTTGAGAACTTCAAGTCTAGCATTAGCCACCATAAGCTTGTCCTTGTGGTGCTTGAACTCAGCCTTATACAACAAGTACGAGTTGGCCACCTACTTTTCTAACTTTAACCATGGTCATCTAGCAATGAACATGGCCAGATTTGCATAATGAATATTGGCAAGGTCCATGTACTTTGTCATCTCCTCGATTTGCAACTCCTTTGTGTAGAGTGTTGCTTTGTTATAGGCATCGATCCCATCAATGATGTGATGCCAAACTTCTCTACCTTGCTAGAGTTACTGGAGGGCTTCATTTATCTTTACCTTCATGAATTGGATAATTTTTTTATTTATTTCCTTTTGTAGGTTGACCTGCTCTCTGTAATGATCTTTGACTTTCTTAAACTTGAGAGCTTCAGATTTCCAGGTTGCCACTTTAATTACAATTTTCTGGTGAAGGGCATGCACCTCCTCCATGGAGAGACTCCTGTTCTCTCCTACTAATCTCCTGAATTTAGTGTGTACTCTAGCCAATTGCTCCTATTTCTGATAGATGAAATCTGTCAATTGTTGCTTGTGTGCATTAATATTCCATAGGCGATGATTTTTTGTGGTTAATTACACATTCTCCTCGGGGGTTTGATCCAAGGCCTTCTAAATCTTGTGTTGCATGGCTTCTACCAAGGATCTATAGAACACTACCATCTCCATTGCATTTTCAATCCCTTTGAGCCTAGATTGAAGTTGTTGCATAGCTTTATCTCTTGAGAGTGCTGGGTTGAGAAACATGGGGTTGGTAATCTGGGCTCTTAGTTTAGCAACCTCTATAGCCAAGCATTCATTCCACTCTCTAGTTGTTTCGAGTTGCCCCTCCAATATGATGTTTTTGCCCCTTGCCTGAAGTAGCTCCAACTAGGTTGTAGTGATGTTATTCAAAAGGTCAATGACATGCAGAAGTGGTTGCCCAGTTCCCACTTGTTGGTCTAATAGCTCTTCATGCTGTGTTGCATTTATTTTTCAGCTTATAGTTCCTATAGACGTCTACACATCTTTAAGTGGTGTAGATGCTATAGGTGCATTGAGTGTTTTGGAAATCTTGTTAATGACCACTTCTACTATTGTTTCTTGCCCTTGGTGCTACATCACCAAAATAGTTACTCCTTCACCCTCCTCCAAGTGCACCAAGAAGGTTGTAGCATTCTTAGAGATTTTTGGGAGTGGTTGTTATTCTGTGAGAGATACTGTGACCTTTCTAGCACTTAGATTTGGCCTTGTGGGTAGCTGCACTCTTTGGGCCAAGAAAATTGATGTATGCTCATCCATAAAACTGATATTTCAAGCCACCTATTAAGGTGGCTTATGGCTAGTTTGTATATGGATGGGTCACCACCACTCATGCCTACTTGTTTCTTTTGTTCACTTAGGTGCCATTCTCTATATTTTTACAATCGTTGGATGGTTGCAGTGATGTTTGACATTGTTGTCTGAGTGGTAGGTGGAGGTGGTGGTCACTACTCCTGTTTATGGATAGTGGTGGCAGACATTTCATCCTTCATCATTTCTGCCCAGTTGGTAGTTGGAATAGTTTTGATATCATTGTTGGTGTAATAGACTATCCCTCCTCTATGGCAAAGTTTCCTAATGAGGCATGGAAAAGGAAGTGTCTTCCTTCCACATTCATTGTCTTTAAAGCACTTCTCTATCTCAAGATAGATCAATTGCGGAAGTTTGATCGGGAATCTCCCACTCAGAGTAGCACATGCATGGGTAGAAAAAGTGGTGATTTTTCTTGGCCTCATCATGGGATTAAGGTGGAAGGCTACAATTGTATAATGAATCCTTTCTACTAGTGTGAGCATGCCATACTCCTTGCGGTCGACACCATAACACCATTGCATCCATTCTTTTTTTATGCTTGGATTAGTTTGCATTGGAATTTTTGTCAAGTTTGCCCCCATTTCAAGTAACCCAAGAACTACAACAATGTTTTGTGCTATGTAGGACACCAAGATATCCTTGATCTCCATTATGTATCTAGGCTACCTATTGTTCCAAAATAGGAATGTTTCTTCCATGTATGACTCTCTGGTGGAAGTGATGATTAGCCACATGGGAAAGGTCTTTAGCTAGTCTTGTACTTTTCTTGGTGCATGTTCTAAGAAAGGGCCAATGTTTAGCTCTTGAAGCATCAATTTTTGGACCTCCCTTGACTTAATCTGATTCAGGCAAGCCTTTGTTAAGTTCACTTTGAATTTTGCTAGTTGTGTTGGTGCATCATCCCGATGGGAGTGCTTTGTTGCTATTGCTAGTTTAAATTTTTTTTTGATAGATTCCACCTTTTCCTTGTCCCTAGGAGGACCTATGGCGTGCGTTGTGAGTGGTTCTTGTTGGGGCTATTCTTGGCCTCTTCTTGTTCTAGGCTATTTGTCCCTTGGTTGGGATGGTCTTGCTTCCTATATGTTTTTCCTTTGGTGCCATCTGCACTCACAACACATCCATGGATTGGTAGATATCATGTGTAACTTCAAATTTTTGAATACCTTTTCTCATTATTTAGTTACACTTTGACTAAGGTTGGACCATGGTAGATTGATTATTTTATTAATTATTTATTGTAAATGTCACCGAAGCTTGTTAGGAAGGTTTAACTCTTGTAATTTAATGTTTAACAATTGAATTCTTAGTTAAACCTTAGTGGGAGTTAGAAAAATGGTGAAAATGGAAAAAAATTATCTATAAAAAATGGCACATTTATGGCCCATACAATGAAGAGCTTACCTTTGGTAGCTGTAGGGTCAAAGAATGGAGTGATTCAGATTAACGGTTAGGAAGTTATGGGCTCTAAAAATTGCAAAAGTTCCTCTAGCATTTGTGAGTAAATGTGAAAGTTTCAAAGGGGGATCATGTGTATTTATAGTATTTTTCCCTTGCATCAATGGGGCCCTGTTTATAGGGTTCATTGGTGATGAACAACGAGGTACCCCTATGCTCAACCATATAAATACAAGCGTTTCATGCATGATTCAGTTGAATTCCAAGGACTAAGTGCTTATGCGCCCTTGTGGAACAAGGATGAGTTGGTTGATCATTGTCTTTCGAAGCTTACTTGTATGTCACGATTGTATGGTTAAGTAAGCTTGAGGCATATGATTTTATAGCTTTTATGTTTTTATGTCCTGTGCTAGTAGGGAAGGAGAGAGGTAACTAAGTGACTAATTTAACTTAACTACTCATTAACTAAGTTCTAACTAATCCTAACACCAACATCTATTCCCACTTGCCGTACACATCCTGAACTAGTGCAACACTGTTGGGATTACCAAACACTAATCATTACTAGGTTACCAAGCATTACACACATGATGGAAGTGGTCGTGCTTGTGTAATTTAATGATTTGCTTAATTGATCAAAATGAATTTTCACGCTAATAACATAAATGTAAAGTGCATAAAATAAAATAAATGCATAAGAAAATAAAATAAAAGAAATGTGTAAGAAAACAAATCTCAAGTGCTGCAAGGATGAATCGAAGAGCTCATCTTTATTGCCGTACACAAGGTGTGCTTAGGTACACAATGCTCAAATAAAGATTCGTCCACACTTAGACCTCCTATTGCGGGCACTTGGAAAATACTCTAACTTTCAAATAGACTACAAGAGTTTAGCTACTTGACTACTGAAACACTTCCTCCCAATTGTGCGCTTGGGCATTGTAGTTATAGACTTGCGAGCAACTACTCTAATAATTAGAGTAACTGCTCTAATAATTAGAATAACTGCTAAATCAACTACTAGAGTAACCACTCTAATAATTAGAATAGCTACTAGAGTAACCACTAAAGTAACCGCTAGAGTAACCACTCTAATTATTAGAGTAATTGCTAGAGTAATCAGTCTAATAATTAGAATAACTGCTAGAGTAACTGGTAGAGTAACCACTCTAATAATTAGAGCAACTACTCTCATCATACACCCATGACTAAATGAAAACTCATCCTTGAGTATAGAAGAAAAGAAACAAGTTCTTTACAAAATATTAGGAAGGTATGGGATTATTGACTAACTAACAACTGATGGTGGAATGGGATGACAAACTCAATGTGCCTAGTGAACGGATCAATAAGCATATTACAACATTAGTGTTTATGACCATTGTGGTGAACACTTGTACATAAATGACATCCAATCCTTTATTTGGCAGCTTGAAGAGAAAAAGAGAGAGAGAAAGAAGATGGAGCATGTTGGCGCCAATGCTGAGATTGCGCCTGCCATTGTTTATCCATAGCCATGCCACCAAACTTGCTCCTTTTGTAAATACTCCAGTTCTGATCGATCTTGAGTGCTTCCTCCAAGCCTAGATCATTGTTTGTATGATCTCCATTTGCACACACAACACAATCACAAATGAGCAAGGATAGATAACCCACAATGCAGTTGATAACTTACCTTGATATGAAGCACATTGGCTAAGTTGTTGTTATGGAAAAAATTGGTTGAAAGATTTATCATTGGTAACTACCCAAGGTGTAGGGGTTAGGTAATTAGTAAAATGGAAAAAATTGAAAAATTTGTGCCATGGCTCCCACGACTAAGAGCGAACCTTCGATAGCTATAAGATGGAAAAACATGAGGAATAAGAAAGATGAAAAATATCAATGGCAATGCCAATAAAATGGATGGGGATGAAACAAGAAATGATTGATTGTAGGAAATGTTTAAGAAAAAGAAGTTAACAATTGCACCAAAAAGAAATGCCAGTGGATCCTTGCTAAAGTAGGCTCATGCCCTTTATGCCCTGACAAACCCACAAACCAAAGAGTCCAGTGGCTCTAGGAATGTCATTTGGAAGCAAGAGTTAAAAAATTACCCACAAGAATTCACCAAAGAAAAATAATGCATTAACCTAGAATGAACTAATGATAAAACTGGTAATGAGGTGGAAAATGGGAAGAAAGATGGAGAGGATAGAATGGAATGGAATCCCAAGAACAAGGTTGTGTAAAGCCCCTTGTGTATTTCATGGTTAAGATAACTGAGTAGAACTCATCCCAAAT
>MNCI01027123.1:500305-519114 GCA_015680685.1 Gnetum montanum | reverse complement strand
AGTTCCAAGCCAAAGGAGACCATAAAGTTGTATGGATGAGTGGATGGCATGGACTCATTGCCTATTTTACCAAAAGAACCATACCTTAATATTAGCATCATAATTCAAAGGTAAAAATCAAACATTAGCAATCAATATGATATAATTCAATCCAACATCATGAGCACTTATTAGATGATGAATAAAAGTAAACCAAGCAAACAAAGAAACAATAAAAACATGAACGATGGTGTAAAATAAAAATAAGAAAAGTTGAAAGAATGTGTAAAAAAAAAATGTGTAAAACAAAAATTCAAAAAGAACTGAGGGCCTAGAATGGTTAGCATAGGTGGCCATCCCCCCCATGACTAGGTTGGAAGGAGGAGATTTGAAATAGTGAGTAGGGTTGTCCATCAAGAGAGGTAGCATGTGTACTGGCTGTCCTAAGCTCCTGGGTAGGTTTGGTTTGTTGAATGTTGACCAAAAGTTTCTTATCCAAGCACTCAGGTTTGTATATTGTCATGGCCACTGAAGGAAAACTTGCATAAATAATATAAGGTCCTTTCCACAGTATTTGAAATTTAGTATGTTGTGGCACATGTGTGGGATTCTAGTAGAGAACCTTATCTCCTGGCTGATATTTAACTTTCCTAATTCTTAGTCATGATGTTATTTATTGAAGGCCTTGTGCAATTCATTAGATGACAGGGCAGCTAATCGATTGTCATCTATCAAGTTAAGGGTTACTAACCATTGTTTCTATGTTAGATCAAGGTCAAGGTTGATGTTACATGCCATGGATAGTGTACGGAGCTTAGTTTGAATGGGAAGCGTTGGTAATTTACCATACACTAACTCATAGGGAGAGTAGCCTGTAGGGAGTTTCCATGTGGAGTGGTATGCCCAAAGAGCATCATCATTTAGTTTAGTGCTCTAGTCTCGCCTAAACTTGCTAATGGTTCTTGTCAACATCTTCATAATCTCCCTGCTGATAACTTCTACTTGACTGTTTTCTTGGGGGTGGTATGGTGTAGTCAATTTATGCTCAACCCCTAAGCATTGCATTGATTTATGAAAAGTTGCACATGTGAAGTGTGTACTATTTTCTGAAATAAGTGCATGTAGCACACCAAACCTATTTATGATTTGTTGTTAAGAAAATTGTGCAGTTGTAGATGATGTAAAATCTTTAACAACAGCTGCTTCAACCCATTTTGTTAGGTAATCAATGGCAAAAATAATATAAGCTTTTCCATTGAACATTGGTGTAATTGGCCCATAAAATCAATTTCCTAAATGTCGAAAGGTTCTAACGGTTGAATCCATTGTTGCAGACCCTCCATTCTAGCAGTCATTCCCCCATCACATTAATATTGCTCACAAGATTAGACAAAACAATGGCATCTCGAAATAATATAGGCCAATAATATCCTGCAAGCAGTATCTTGATGGCCATTTGTCTCCCAGCGACCCCCACAAGGACCCTCATGATCATCTTGGAGAACTCATAGTTGATCTATATCAGGAACACACCATTGAACCAAGCCATTGGGACACACTTTGTAACGTTTCCCATTGATCTCCATAAAGTACTTGGCTCGATGAGGAAATTGTTGTTTCTTCTTAAGGTTTAACTCTTGTGGTGTTTGTTGGGTGAGGAGATAGGTAAGAATGCTACTTTACCAGTTTGTCTTCGTGAGTGATTGATTATTCACTATAGTAGCAAAGAGGAATTCATTAGGGAAATGATTAGAAATTGGATACTCATCCTCTTTGTTGTTCCATTGTAACCGAGATAAATGATCAGCAACTACATTCTCGGTGCCCTTACAATTAATCATCGTTAAATAAAACTCTTGTAAGATTACAAGCCATCGTATGATACGAGGGCTTACCATTGGCTTATTCATGAGGAACTAGATTGCACTATGATTTGTATGTATATATACTTTATATCCCAATACATAGTGTCTAAAATTTTCTAGTGCAAACACTACAACCATTAATTCTTTCTTTGTGGTAGTGTAGTTAAGTTGTGCACTAGTGATACTTCTACTTGCACAATGGATGTAATAAGGATGCTTTTGGTCATTTAACTGTGTAAGTATGGCTCCTACAGCATAGTTGGATGCGTCAGTCATGATATGGAATGGTATGGACTAGTCAGGAGCTTGTAGAATGGGTGTTTCTACTAGCTTTTTTTTTCAGAGTTTGGAAAGCTAATTCACATTTCCTGGTCCACTTGAAAGGTACGATGGGTAATTCCTTGGATAATTTTGTTTTTCTTGAGGTCTACCTCTATCCTTGTGTATGAGATTTTATGTCCTAGTACTACACCTTCTTGGACCATCAAATGGCTTTTCTACTAGTTGAGCCTCAAATTAGTTTCTACACATCTTTTTAACACTTGCTCTAACTGGTCCAAGGCTTGATCAAAGTTTGCTCCATAAGTGGAGAAGTTGTCCATGAACACCTCCATGCCATTCCCTATTTTTTGTTGGAACATGCTTAGAACTAGTCGTTGAAATGTTGCAGGGGCATTGCACAAGCCAAATGACATCTATTTGTATGCAAGCATTCCCCAAGGACTGGTGAATGTAGTCTTGGCTTGGTCTTCTGGGGCTATTTGTATTTGGTTATATTCACTATATCCATCTAGAAAACTATAATAGCGATGCCTTGTGATGATGTCTAAGACTTAGTCAACAAATGACAATGGAAAGTGATCTTTGAATGTTGCCATATTTAGTAGCCTGAAATCTATGCACACCCTTTATTTGCCTCCATTTTTGGCACAACAACTAAGGGGCTAACCCATTCGCTATCAGCAATGGGGTATATGAACCCAACCTTGAGAAGTTGTTTGATTTCTTCTTTAACTACTTGCTTTAGCTTAGGGTTCAATCACCTCTGCAGTTGTCTTTGAGGCTTCATGGAGGGGTTAGTGTAAATTCTATGTTGGCATATCCTAGGATCTATCCTAGGAGAGCTTTGTGTTGATAATTACTAGTTTTTCATTTTTAAGGAATGTGTATTCCATACCGGTGGGCAATGGTTTCAGCTCGAGGGGCTCCTCTACTTAAATTTCTCAGGGATTTCCAACTTCCCCCAGTTGATATTTTCAAGGTTAACACTTGGAAGTTGGTTGTGGACTTGCTCTAATGTGTCTATGCTATTGATGTAAGCACAAGTCAAACCCTCAGTTGGTTCCATGCATATGAGTGAACTGCTTTCTTGATCAGCTATCAGCCACTGGGTGTCTTCCTATCGTGTGGCTACTGCATACAGACATCTTTGTATGTTAATCACTTGTGCAAATGGATTGCATGCATGTAATGCTAAACTTTTCACAAACCATGATCTCTGCACTCAATTACACCCTGTGTCACTGTATGCGATGCACAGAACTTTCTTCTTCTTGATCTTTCCGAATGTATTTTCCTTTGATATTTCTAGGGAAAGATCATAGATTCCTAGGCATGTGTCGATGGTGCTCAGCCATGCTCTTCCCATTATGATTGGGAATTCCCCATTACCATTGTTTACCTGAATCACTAGGAAGTTAGCTAGGTATGAGCACCTACAAATAGTGGTAACAATGTCTTCCACTAGTCCCAACGGGATAGTGATGGACTGGTCGGCCAACTCTAGAAAGATGTTGCTCTTTTTCAATGGAGGTAGGTTCTAGGCCTTGTACATTTCTTGAGAAATCAAGTTGACACCAGAACCTGAATCCAAAAGACCTTGCACGGTGCATTTCTAGTGATTTGTAAGTATATCAGAGGACTCCTAGGATTAGAGAATTTCCTGGGAAGGTGGCCAGCTTTGATCCAATTGGTGATGGCATGTGTTAGCATGACCGTAAGCATTGAGTGTAGTGATTGGGTTAAAGGGGGCTTCAAAGTTTTTATTGATACTAAGGCATCTAAGGAATTAGCCGCTTGTGATTGCAAGGGCTTGGTTGGATTTTTGGTTCTAAAGAAAGGTCTTTTCTTCATGTGGTTGTTGGAACCAACAGTAAGTTAAGAGTTAACAGCCCTCGTGGTGTTACGTTTCTATGGCTGGGTAGGGATTTCAACTTGCATCGCAGGAATAGATGGTAGTGGATCTATTAGTGGAAGAGATGTAGCCAGATGATATGCTTGTAGAATATAACCTCTAGAAGAGGGAGTCCCATAATACTCGCGGGCTTGGTAGTGAGGTTGAGTAGTGACGTGACTAGTAGAGTGATGTGGGGAGATTGGTTGCTGCATGTAATATCCATACGGGCTAGGTTACCGGTAAGGATACTATTGCCTTGGTGGTGGCATTCCCCATGATTATGGGTGTTGCCACTATTGATATTGCTCAATTGGTTGTGGTGGAGTTCCACTGGCATAATATGTTAAGGGTTGGTGGAACTACCTTGGGTTACCTTCAGGATAAGGTAACCTTCAGGGTGTTTGCCTTTTGTTTAATCGTGGGTTGAGTGCATACACCCTAGAATCCTACAAATATGAGATTATAGGGCAACATCCCTTAGGATGGTCATATTGACATATCTCACATCCACTATCATTGTCTATTTCCCAATCCACAACCTCTTCAATGATGGCAACTTTGGCCTTACCCTTGCTACGTGCATGTTTAGCCTCTTTCTTTTTTCTTTTCTCACTACCTTGCTCTTTAGACTCCTCTACTATTATAAGAATAGTTTAAAATCTATTGTCTAGGGAATCCCACATTTGGTCTACCTTTGCCAAAATTGCTGATGTCATCTTTTGGATAGACAAAGTTTTCCTATTCACCATCTCTTCAAGTGGTGACTCTTCTTCATCCTCAAAAAATCTTACTCCCCTCTTCTGAAGGGAAGGATCTCAGTTATACTCTTCCACACTTTCTCTCTTCTGTAGCTCACCTTCTTCCTTAGCAAATTGCTCTAATAGTCTTTAAATTTTATTGGACCTAAGCTTGGATAGTCTTCCTTGGGCATAAGTCCCAAGGGTTCTTCTCTTTTTCATGCCTAAGCCCATCTATGAGATGTTGCAGTTAATCCCTTTGCGAATAACCATGGCTAGGACAATGATGTAACAATGCATAGTATCGGCCCATGGTAGCATCCAAGGGTTCATGTCCTCCTTGTTTCTAGCCTTGGATTTTCTTTCGTAGGTTGGACACTCGGGAGTATGTTTGGTACTTATCATTGAATAATTCTAACATAGTACTCCATCTATGAATGAATTCCAATTCTAAGGACCGATGCCAGCTTTCTACTTCTTTAACTAGTGTCTGTGGGAATAACTTAAGTTTTTGCCATTTGTTCTATATGTTTTGTAAGGAACACACATCATGGAATGCTTATAAGTAATTCTGAGGATTAGCGTTGTATCCCCCTTCAAATCGTGGGATTTTTTTCATATCTAATCTCTTGATTCTAATATATTTTTGGTGCCTTGTTGGAATTCTAATAGCCTTAGTTATGTCTAACATACTTCAAGTAGCGAGTAGGGGTTCATTGTGATCATCTCGTCCATGGCGTATATGATGCCTACATTGTTCCCTACTCTGCCTTCTTCTATGTTATGACTCTCTAGAGTGCCCTCGTCCCCTTTCTTAGCTATTTCGTCTATGACTTCCACTTTGCCTACCTTTATCCCCATGGTCTTTTTCTTTATGACTACATTCGAATATTGAAGGAGAGGGTGAAGGATATGATGAAGGTGAAGAAGGAGAATTGTCACCATGATGGTGTCTACTACCTTCTCTTCTACGGTCTCGGCTCAATCGCAATTGTGATTAGAATGTTCACCTTTATCATGGCTTCGTGTCCCTTTTTTAGACCCTTTATGCCCATGGGTATCAGAACCTGGGTTATGAATAGTGGAATGAAGGTCCTAATACATAACCCCTTAGAGAAAGTTAAGGGGAGGAACATCATTGTGTGGGCGACTGCCTAAGGTAGGTTCACCACCCTCATTTTTGCTCTAGAAATGTGGGTCCCACCTTTCAAAGACTTATGATGTCTCTCCTGTTGCAAGTTCCTTTGATGTTATGCCTCCATGGGACAGTATTCTCTTGAGTCATGGTCTTGCACAATGTATTCTACGTGTAAGTGTGGCATGCCAGTTTGTGTGAGAGCACGAAGAAGCATGCTTGGGATTGAACAATTGAGAGGTAACACTATGTTACCCTCTAAGTCTTGCCAACATAGTTGTTCATCTTGATAGAGGATAAAGGTAAAGTCTGGTATATACTCATCAGGATGAATATATACCACTCAAACTTGTTGAGGGACTGGCAGATCAACCTCATGTGTATTACGTTGTCAACTATTTTCTATTTCAAACCTAGGTAGTGAGGTGCTTTCATACAAAGAAGGAGATGTACTTATTTATTTAGTGTGCAATGTATTCTTGTTTATTATTTTCTCAACCAACCCTAAGGGTTCATTCCAACAATGTGAATGATTTCCTATGTTCTAGTTAGTGCACAAACAACTAAGTCCCTGGCAACGGTGCTAATGATGAGTGGCGAGGTACCCCTATGCTCAACCATACGAATATGAGCATTTCACGCACGATCCAGTCGAATTCCAAGGACTAAGTGCTTATGCATCCTTGTGGAACAAGGATGGGTTGGTTGATCATTATCTTTTGAAGCTTACCTGTATGTCGCAATTGTATGGTTAAGTAAGCTTGAGGCATATGATTTTTATAGATTTTATGTTTTTATGTCCTGTGCTAGTAGGGAAGGAGAGAGGTAACTAAGTGACTAATTTAACTTAACTACTCATTAACTAAGTTCTAACCAATCCTAACACCAGCATCTGTTCCCACTTGCCGCACACATCCTGAACCAGTGCAACACTACTGGGATTACCAAACGCTAATCGTTACTAGGTTACCAAGCATTACACGCATGCTTGAAGTGGTCGTGCTTGTGTAATTTAATGATTTAATAAATGCATAAGAAAATAAAATAAAAGAAATGTGTAAGAAAACAAATCTCAAGTGCTGCAAGGATGAATCGAAGAGCTCATCTTTATTGCTGTACACAAGGTGTGCTCAGGTACACAATGCTCAAATAAAGATCCGTCCACACTTAGACCTCCTACTATGAGCACTTGGAAAATACTCTAACTTTCAAATAGACTACAAGAGTTTAGCTACTCGACTACTGAAAGACTTCCTCCCAATTGTGCGCATGGGCACTGTATTTATAGACTTGGGAGCAACTACTCTAATAATTAGAGTAACCGCTCTAATAATTAGAATAACTACTAAAGAAACTACTCTAATAATTAGAATAACTACTAAAGTAACCACTAGCGTAATCGCTAGAGTAACCACTCTAATAATTAGAGTAACTACTAAAGTAACTGCTAGAGTAATCACTCTAATAATTAGAATAACTGCTAGAGTAACCACTCTAATAATTAGAGTAACTGCTCTCATCAATCGATCAAAATTTCAAACATGAATTTTCCAAAAAATATTAGGAATTTTTAAAATGAAATTGGGGTCCATGTTGTTCCAAAAAAGGCAAGAATATGATAAAATAACTGAAGAAGGTCTGTGAAAGCTTAAAAATTGAAAAATTTTGATGGAGAATGTGCTTATTGAATAAAATTATAAAGGAACACATGGTTTGATGCCGAAGATGGATGTACGAAAGATTTTGATTGTAAGAATGCCTAAGGTTAAGATACTTAATGAACTTGATCAAAGGATATGCAATTGGGTCCTCCCCATAGTAGACACATGCCTTGTTTGCCCTTGCATAACCTCAACCTAATGAGTCCATGGGTCCCAGAGGTGATTAATGGTTAATGGAAGTTAAGGGCTGAAACTCGAAAGATGCTACCTAAGAATTTAAGTACATCAAACTAAGACATAGAGTTAAGAACATGGACATTGACAGTGAGGTGAATTATGGTATGCATAGGTGGATGATGTAGAAGATGGAATGGAATCTCGAATTGAGGTCATAAGAAGTCCCTTGTGGAATTGTGTGTTTAGAATGACTTGAGAAGATCCATCCTTAGTCCAAACCAAAACCAACCACTTTCAATGACTTTGCATTAGCACTCTAAGACTAATCCATCCCCTCAAGACATAAGAGTGTATCCAAAAACAACCATCACTCCAAAAAGAGAAGAAAAGGAAAGCAAGAAGTGAGAGAGGGCCTTAGTTAGAGAGGACCTTTAGGCGTGGATAACATATTTGTCTAGTCCCATAATCAATGCTTGTAGCCCATTGATTTATCTAAGGGATGTGCTTTGAATTCTCATCATGTTTTATTTATTTATTTTATTTATTTTTTCAATGAGAACCACACCATGCAAAGACTTTATTAAACTTCTTGTTATTGGTCGACATGGAGCGATAAGAAGTCCATGAAAACAGCCAAGCATTTGAGTAAGTAGAAGAGCATAGAAAGTATTGAGTCCCCTTGAAGTCACACCCATTTGAAACCTTTGAATCCTTTCCAATTTTAGAAACTACCAAGGTCATTGATTCATTAAGAGTTTCTTTAATGGAAGGAACCTCAAACTTCTAGAATAAGGAAAACCATAGATTTGGTGGATGGGTGGATGCTGTGGACTCATTGCCTGTAACAATGAAAAAGAAACCATGATTGAGCCATTGGTACAAAAATTTAAAAATAGAACCTAGACATTAGCAAATAAAACATTAAGCATAAACCACCATTAATAGCAGCCACAACACCACTGTGTTCTATTGGCAAAAAGCACTTTTATTAGCAAAAGTTGAAAATCATACTTAAACAAAACAAAGTAGAATATATAAGAAAATGTAAAATATTCAAGAAAGATTTAAATGTACTAATGATGGTGTAAAAAAAATAGAAAAATTGAGTAGCCATATGGATGATTAGCATGGATGACCATCTCCCCCATGATTAGGTTGAAAGGAGGGAATTCGAAAAATTAAGTGTGGTTGTTCATCTATTGAGGTATTTGTTGCTTTGGCTTACTTGGGCTCATGGAAAAGCTTTATTTGTTGAAAGTTGACCAGTTGCTTTTTATTTGGGCTTTCAGGTTTGTAAATTAACATGGCCCCAAAGAAAAGTTTTTTATCAATTATATAAGGTCCCTTCCACAACATTTAGAACTTTGTTTTCTGAGGTACGTGTGTGGGGTTCTAGTAGAGAACCTTATCATTAAGTTGGAATTTTACTTTTCTTGTTCTAAGGTCATGTCATCTTTTGTTGTATGCCTTGTGCAATTCATTCAAAGATAGGACCACTAATTGGTTCTCATCCAACACATTTAGGTTGATTAATTGTTCTTTTTATGCTAGACTTAGGTCAAGGTCCAAGTTGCAGGTTGTTGAATGTGTATGGACCTTGGATTAGATTGGTAGTTTTGGAAGTTTTTCGTACATCAGCTCATAAGGAGAATAGCCAATAGGAAATTTCCATGTTAAGCAGTAGGCCTAGAGGATATCATTGAGTTTTGTGCTCCAATATTTCTTATATTTGCTTATTGTTTTCATTAAGATTTTTGTAATCTCCCTATTATTGACTTCAACTTGGCCATTGGCTTGGGGGTGGTAAGGTATTGTTAATTTATGTTCAACCTCCAAGCATGGCATTAGCTTGCAAAAGGTGGAGCCTATGAAATGGGTTCCATTATTAGAAATTAGTGCATTTGGCACACCAAATGTGTTTACCACACTTTGTTGTATGAATCTAGTAGTAGTAGTGGATGATGTACAGTCAGTGACGATTGTTGCTTCTACCCATTTGGTATAGTAGTTGACTATTACAATAGTATATGCTTTTTCATTGGACATGGGTGTGATGGGACCCATGAAGTTTATGCCCCAAATAGAAAAGGGCTCTAGTGGTTGAATCCACTATTAAGGGCCCTCCATTCATGTAGTTATCCTACCATCTCATTGGGAGCATTCACAAGATTAGACAAACTGGTGGGTGTCCTTAAAGATTGTGGGCTAGTAGTATCTGACCATCAAGATTTCTATGGTTGTTCACCTCCTTGCATAGTGGCCTCTACAAGGGCCTTCATGAGCATCCTGGAGAATGCGTAGTTGATCTACATCAGGAACACACCAATAGACTAGGCCATTAGTAGATACCTTGTAAAGGTGTCTATTGATTTCCATGAAGTATTTGGCCTAATTAAGAAACTATTACTTCTTTCTAAAGTTAAGATTTTGTGGCTTCTCTTCAGTAAGAAGATAAGTGATGATGCCATCATACCATTTTGGTTCTATGGGCATTTGTTCATTTATTGTAGTAGTAAAGAGGAGTTCATCTAGAAATTGATCAAAGATTAGGATTTCCTCCTCTTTTTTGTTCCATCTTAATCGAGAGAGGTGGTTAGTAACCATATTATTGGCCCCTTTTTGATCTACCATCATGAGATCGAATTCATGCAAGATCACAAGCCACTGTATGATACAAGGGCTCACCATTGGCCTATTCATAAGGCAGTAGATTACACTATGGTCTGTGTGCACAAATACTTTGTAGCCAAGCACATAGTGCCTAAACTTTTCAAGGGCATACACCACTACCATTAGTTTCTTCTCCATGGTAAAGTAATTTAATTGTGCTCCCACAATGCTTCAACTCACATAGTCGATGTAGTATGGATGCTTCTTATCATCCAACTATGTGAGCATGGCTTCCAGGGCATAGTTAGATGCATCCTTCATGATGTTGAATGGTCTAGACCAGTCTGGTGCCTATAGAACTATTTTTTCTATGAGCTTCTCCTTTAATTGCTAAAATGCATGTTCACATTCCTTGGTCTAGATGAAAGGTGCATCCTTCTTTGTAAGCTCTACTAATAGTTTTGTGATCTTAGAGAAATTCTCTATGAATTGTCGGTAGTAGCTAGTGTGTCCAAAGAATGACCAAACATCTTTACCAATTTTTGGTTGACGGGTTATTCCTTGGATGACCCTTATTTTTTAAGGATCTACCTTAATCCCTACTTGAGTGATTTTATGCCCTAGTACAATGCCTTCTTGGACCATGAGGTAGCTCTTTTGCTAGTTGAGTTGTAGATTTATTTCCACACATCTTTTTAGCACTTGCTCAAGATGGTCCAAGGCTTGCTCGAACATAGCTCCATAGGTGGAGAAGTCATTCATGAAGACTTCCACATTGCTACCAATTTCCTACTAAAAAATGCTAAGGACCAAGTGTTGGAATGTTGCAAGAGCATTGCACAAACCAAAAGGCATCTTACAATATGCAAAAGTCCCCTAGGGACTCATGAATGTTGTCTTGGCTTGATCCTTGGGTGAAATCTGGATTTGGTTATAGCCACTATAATTATCCAGGAAGCTATAATAGCAATGCCTAGAGATAGTGTCCAAAACCTGATCAACAAATGGAAATGGAAAATAATCTTTGAATGTAGCCATGTTTAATAGCCTAAAATCAATATAGATCCACCATTTGCTGCCTTTCTTTAGTACAATTATGAGTGGACTAACCCACTTACTATTTACGATGGGATAGGTGAACCCCACCTTGAGGAGCTATTCTATTTCCTTCTTGATAATTTACTTTAATTTGGGGTTCAACCATCTTTGTAGCTACCTTCTTGGCTTCATGGCTAGGTTAGTGTGAATGCAATGCTAGCATATCCTTGGATCGATTGTAGTTAGCTTGGGATATGACCAAGCAAAGGTTGTTGGCCATTTGTTAACCACCATCAACAACTTATCTTTTTATTCAAGAGCAAGTTTGACATTGATTATGACCAGCTTGCCATTGTTTAAGAATGCATATTCCATGCCAACTGGTAGAGTTTTCAACTCTAGGGCCTCTTGTTTAAAATTTTTAGGGGTTTCCAACTCTTCCCAATAGGCATCATCAATTTCATCATCAGAGAGTTATTGTTGAACTTGCTTGAGTTTGTCCATGCCTATGACATACACACATGTCAAGTTCTTAGTTGGTTCCATGCATAATGTGCTGCTATTAGAATCAGCTATCAACCACTGGGTGCTCTCCTATTTTTTAGTTGCTGCATATAAGGACTTTTGTATTTCTATTTCTTGTGCACACTAATTTCATGCTTTAATGGATGTGCTTTTAACATACCAGAGTTTCTACATGCAATTGCACCTATTATCATTGTACACGATGCATGGAACATGCTTGTTCTTCATTTTTTTAAATTCATTCTCCTTGGAAATATTCAAGGAGAGGTCTATGATGCCCATTCTCACATCCACAGTACTTAACCATGCACATCCCATGATGATAGGGAAGTCACCCTTGCAATTTTTAACCTTGATTACTAGGAAATCAACATGGTAGAAGCACCCACAGACTATGGTCACAATGTCATCTACTAACCCCAAAGGGATAGTGATTGAATGATCTACTAATTCTAAATGGATGTTGCTCTTCTTAAGAGGTGGAAGGTTCCAAGCCTTGTACATGTCATGTGATAGGAGATTAACTCTAGAACCAGAATTAAGAAGAGCCTTGCATGGTTCATGTCTGGTGATTTATAAGTAGTTAAGGGGAATTTCGAGGTCTGTTTTCTTTGTAGGAAGATTGCCAACCTTAATCCAGTTAGAGATAGCATGGGTTAACATTATAGTATGGATCTTAGGTTGCATTTGGTTCAAAGGGATCTCAAAGGTATTTGATGCAGAGGATGAGGTAGCTAGAGATATAGGGTGACTAGTTGCATTAGGTTGTGAAGGCTTGGGAGGACTATTAGATTAGAAGAATGGTTGTTTCCTGGATTGATTTTTTAATAAACTCAGTTGGAAGTCTAGTTGCAAGTTTATAGTCCTCGTAGCATTTTGTTGATGCGATGGTGGGGGAATTTCTCCTTGCATAGATGGATCAGGAGGTAACTAGGTATAGGGTGAAGGGATATGTGCAGAAAAATGTAGAGGATGATATGGATATGGGGTTTCCCCCTTGAGTAGATGGTGAACGGTTTTGATGATATTTTGGGGGATAATAGTGATGCTGGAACAAAGCATGACTTGTAGAGCTTCATGGAGAAATGGGTTGCTGAACATAGTACCCATAAGGATCTGGTTGCCTGTAAGGATACTGCTACCTTGGTGGTTCCATCCCCCATGACTGTGGTTGCTACTATTGCTGGTATTGGTTGTATGGTTATGGTGGAGTTCCACTTGGATAATAAGCTTGTTGTTGCTGGTGGAACTACCTTGGATTGCCTTGAGGAAGAGGTAATCTTCTGGGTGCTTGCCTCCTTGATAGTCGAGGATTTAGTGTGTATATCTTGGACTCTTGTAAGTGTGACACCACAAGGTAACATCCCTTAGGATGTTCATATTGACAAATGTCACAACTAGTATCATCATTAAAGTTGGTTTCCACAACTTCTTCTACTACAGCAGCCTTGCCATTACCTCATTGATTGACATGTTTAGCTTTTTTTCATCTCCTGCAATCATGATCACAATTCTACTCTTTGGATTATTTAGTAATTTTCATAGCAGTTTAGAATTTTTTATCCAAAGAGTCCCATAATTTGTCAAATTTAGTCAAAATATCAGAAATAGATTTTTGAATAGGCAAGGTTTTTCTATTCATCACTTCATCAAGTGGTACATCCTTCTCTTCACAAAATTAGACCTCTCTTTTTTTGATGGGAAGGATTCCTATTATACTCTTCTACACTTTTCCTTTTTTGCAACTCACCTTCTTCTTTTACTACCTACTCCATTAGCCTTTGGATATGATGAGCTTATAGTTTGGATAATCTTCCTTAGGCTTAAACCCCAAGAGTTCTTCTAGTTTTAGCTCTGAGCCCATCTATGATATGGAAAATTTGTTCCCTCTAAGAATAACCATGGCTAGGGCATTCATGTAAGAGAGAATAGTATCTACCCATGGTGGCATTTAAGGGTTTATGTGTTCCTTGTTTCTAGCCTTGGATTTTCCTTCTTAGGTTAGACACTTTGGAATATGTTTGGTACTTATCATTGAATAGCTCTAGGATGATACTCCATCTGTGAATGGATTCTAGTTCTAAGGATTAGTACCAGCCTTTTGCCTTCTTGATGAATGTATAGGGGAAAAGATTTAGTTTTTGCTAATCACTTTCAATGTTTTGTAAGGCACATGCATCATGAAAATCTTGTAGATGGTTTGGTAGATCAGAGTTGTATCCCCCCTCAAATTGTAGGATATTGTTCGTGTCTAAGCACTTGATCTGACTATCTTTCACATGCCTAGTTGGAATCTTAATTACCTTTGCAATGTTGAGCATACTTTGAGTGGCTAATAAAGGTTCATCATCATCATTTTATTGATGATTTATGCCATGCCTTCTTTCTTGGTGGACCCTACAATCATTGTTGTTCCATTGGTTACCTTCATCACCATTGTCCCTTTAGTGGCTTCTATCAGAACCAAAAGATGAAGGGAAATCTTTGAAATCAGATGAAGAAGATGGAGAGGAAGATGGACCACCACCACCACTATGATGTCTACCACTACCTCGCTTGTCATGACCACGATCCTTAGGTTTCTTATCTTTGTGATGCTTACTTGAGTTCTTACCATGATGGTCATTTTTCTCTGTATTTGGTTTGTGAATAGTTGATTACAGGTTCAAGGCCACACCCTCATTGGCATTAATGAAGGGTGGAGAATATCCATATTGAGAACCCCTAGAGGAAGGATCCTCATTATTAGTTTGATTTAGCAAGAATAAGGGATTAGAGAAATGTTTCCCCTTTATAAGTTCACGTTTCTTCTCTTAGTGTCGATCTCATCTACATTGTGTTTTCATGGGACGATAGTCTTGAGTGTTGAAACCATGCATAACGTATTTCTCTTGAAGATTTGAGGTGCCTAACTTTTTAAGAGTTTGAATTAGCATCCTGGGCATAGATTGATCGGGAGGTAATACAATGTTGCCCTCCATGTCTTACCACCGCATCTATTCATCTTGATGCAATATGAAAGTGAAGTCGAGTACATACTCATCAAGATGAGTATATACCACCCTACATTCTTGAGGGATAGTTAGTTTTGCATCCTCATTCCTATGAGAAGAAAAAGTCATTTTACAATAGAAAATAAAACATCAGTGTGCTTTTTATAATTCTATGTATAGTAAAAATGATATGGACCTTGAGGTTCATACAACGATATTAATGGTATTCACTAAACCTAGATAGTGCATGTTTCAAAAAAATTGAGTCCTTGATAATGGTGCCAATGATGAGTGGTGAAGGTACCTCTACACTCAATCATATGAATCATGAAGCGTACACGCCCGATTCGGTCGAATTCCAAGAACTCTATGTTCTCTAGTACACTAGTCGTCTAGGTAAAGAACCTTGCATTAAGGTCATTTGTTGTCTTTCCAATTACACTTGTGATGTACTGGGTATGGTTAAATGTAATTGAGGTATATGATTTTTATGGTTTTATGTTTTTAGGGTTTGTGATGTTGAGATATAAAGATAAGATGATTTAATACTACTAAGATCTAATTAATTAACTAAGGTCTAACTAGTCCTAACATAAGCATTCAGTCGTACTTACCATACATGTCTTGAACCCATGTACCCACTACTGGGGTTACCAAGCACTACGTTATTGGGTGAATCAAGCAATAACACTGCTGGGGTTACCAAGCATATATGTGTTTACGCTTGAAGTAGTTGTACTTATGTGCTTAATCTATTTAGCTTAATTAATTTATTGATTGCTGTAAATTTAATTTAGATTAATTAATATTGTAATTAATGAAAATAATGAATGCATAAATAAATCATTAATCTAATCCAAGTGTTTCAAGGTTTTATCAAGAAGCTTGCCTTTATTGTTGTTCAAACTAGTGTGTTTAGGTACAACAGTGCTCGAATAAAGATCTGTACACTTTCTAACTCCTAATATGGGCACTTAGAGAAATATTTTAACTCTCAAATAAACAAAATACAAGAGCTCTTCTACTATGATAAGAATTCTATGCCATAAATGTAGCTGGTAAGCTCGTATTTATAGTTTTTGCCTTAGGGCTACATTGACAGGGCCTCGTCAATGTAGCAAACGCTACATTGACGTGGCCCCATTAATGGGGCACACCACCTAAATGGGGCCTCGTTGATGGGGGATTTTTGATGAGGTTGCATTAATGGGGCTTATCGACATGACTCATTGACATTCATTAGATGATATATAGTGGTATTTACAAGGAAAAAGGTTCTTATGGAAGTTCTTCTTTTGAGCCATATATATTAACATATTATAGAAATCCCAACATGGATTGTTGCACGAGCTTTTATAAAGAAGCCAAGTTTGAATTAGTGTGAATATTTGAATGGAGTTTAGAAAATATGTTTTTTGAAATTCATGAAATTCAAGAGATGGAAAAGAAAGAACAGTTAAGATTTCAGAAAAATCACATATCCTTGACAATAATTCTAAAAGTTCATCTATCAAGAAGATGTGTATGCATGGTTAATATACATTTTATTGCCAAACCAATGTGTTTAGATGTTAGACTATGTCAAGGAGCATATTTGATTAAGCAAATAGAAGAAAGTTTGAAGAATAAGTTATTCCTAAGTTATATCGATCTAGTGCCATTTATTCTTTGTGGAGACTTTAATACAAAAGTTGGAAGTAGTGTCTATTAATTCCTAAAATATGGGTGTGTAAAGGAATCCTTGGAAGATGAACCTAATTTGAAGAAGATGTTTTCATTAATTCAACATGAAATTCCATTGGCCAATGCATATTTAGCTTACTTTGAATCTTTAATAGAAAATCAAATTCTAGAATTTGGGAACAAATGATATGAATGGATAGTGCACATCAAGAACCATAGTTTACAAATTATTTTACTATGATTAATGAGGATGGATCAAAAACATTCTTCATTGAGACCCTAGATTATATTTGGTACGATGTCAGATTCTTCCAAGCTACCAAATTACTAGAGTTAATTCTAAATTAGAAGTGGAGAAGAATCAAAATCAAGCTTTGCCATGCTGAACAAGACCATTTGATCATATACCACTTATGGTAGAATTACAATTACTCCCATCAGTTCATAAGGTTGATCAAGATCATAAAGTATCTCATGGTTACTTTTATTTATAATCTTATTATTTTCTTCATTGTTCAATTTATATTTCAATTAGATTTGTAGAATATCTAAGGTAATGGAAATTTGAGAATAAAGAATTTACCCTACCTTCACTTGGGTAGCCAGATTCGAGTTGCACTTTGTGTGACCTTGGTTAAGAATTGATGATTGGTGGTTTATAGATCTTTATTCAACTCTCATCATTATCTTAAGAAAATGAAGTAAATATTAAGAAAGTAATATTTAATTTTTCATATATTTTTCTCACATATATTTTTTTGTAGAATAAGTAAGAAACAACTTCTAGTTCAAAGGAGAAATCAAATTATTAGAGCATAGGATCATAACAAAAGCATTGGAGCTGGAAAAATATTGTGAACATGGATTCATTTGAGGATGAACAAAACCTAAAGGGGGTAGATTGTCACATCCCCATTTCCAAATAATGTTGGTGCATAACAAAGATGGTGCCTCTTTATAACAAGTGTTATTCTTAATGTAACAAGACTCAGAAGCGTAGTTATACTTGAGATCCAAAAGGGTGCATTGTAATAACAAACATGTCTTGAGGTAACCTTTTGGGGTTTAACCTAAGGAATTTATACTCAAGCTTAGAAGTTGTGCCAACATGGTATGGCAGAGCTGGTATAGGCAAGTCACGAGAAGCCAAGTGAAGTGGGACAAGCAGATGACTAGCCAGTCCTTCTAGTTGGTAATAGGCCTAACTATGGTGGCAGTGCTAGATTGCCTCTAAGGGATAGATGTTAAAGGAAGAAAATCCCAAGGAATACTCTAAGAGCATGATCTAGATGCTCCATTCTATATCAATAAAGCATTCTTTTCTTTCTCTTTTTGCATTTTCTCTATTATTTCCTTTATGCCTAATGTTAAATGTTACATATATTTGATGTTTGGTATATTTTCTTATGCATAATGTCTAATATAATGTATATTTGATGTTTGTCATGATATCTAGGGATAGGATGTCATAATTGGTATAAAAGAAAATCATGATCCAAGGGTCATTAAGAACCATGGGTTGAGTACAACATGAACCTAATGATGAACTATGAAGCTACAATATAGGGAAAGCCATTGATCATCATCAGATGCATTATATATTTGTGAGGTAAGAAAGAATATACCTTTCCATTGATTTTATGAATAATGGATCAAGCATCTACAAAGACATAAATCCCATCAACTATTAAAGTTCTTTCATGGATATCATTGATGAATGAAGATTTGATTATGCCTCATCAAGATTTATCAATTACAAGAGATGTTGGTAAGACGAGGATACATTGGTCTAGGTAACTTTTACCCACTTTAATATTATAAATATTAATTGATTAAGGTCATTGTTAAGTTTTTTTTTTGAAAAAGTTAGTAACCATGATCTAAATTGATTTTTTTTGTTGAAACTTACTATCCTAAGCAACTTAAAGTCATTTATAAGTCATTATGTCTTTCATACATGATGAGACATGATATGCACAAGCCGCGATATCGCATCCCCTACGATATCGCGTACGCGATATCACATCGTTCCCTANCCGCGATATCGCATCCCCTACGATATCGCGTACGCGATATCACATCATTCCCTGCGATATCGCGTACGCAATATCGCAGTCTGCTGCCAAATCTATAAATAAGAGGTAGCACTCCCCTCATTTCCAATCATAGGCGTAAAGTAGTGAAGCTTTGGTGGATTGATCACCCTAGAGATAGAATATTTTCCATGTGC
>MNCI01027123.1:287267-497736 GCA_015680685.1 Gnetum montanum | reverse complement strand
ACCTCTTCCACCTGTAGTTCCCATACAACCTGTTCCAACAATGCAAGGGGAATTACCTACCCAATCGCAACAACGTAACGCCGCGAGAAGTGTAAATATTCAGCGTGTAAATATCCAACCAGGTGCTAGTTCTGATGACAACTATACAAAGAAGAGACCCTTTTTTCAGAACTAGGAGTCTAGATAAACTCTCGCAACAACAAGCAGATGGGTACATGTATAGGCCTCTAACCACTAATGCTTCGGAGAACCCTTCAGTCCAACAGAGCGTAACGCATACGGTTATGTTAACACATACCATAATTGACTGGATCAAGGTAGGCCACCTTCCCAGGAAACTAACTGACCCTGGGAGTCCCTTTATTTATTTGTAGATCACTAGAAATGCATCACATTGGGCTCTTCTTGACTCAGGTTCCGGAGTCAACTTAATTTCACAAGAGATGTATCACGCCTGGAACCTGCCACAACTTAAGAAGAGCAACATCCAACTAGAGCTGGCAGACCAGTCCATCACCATTCTCTTAGGATTGGTGGAGGATGTTATTACCATTGTGTGTGGTTGGTCCTACCCAGTTGACTTTTTGGTGATTGAAGTTAACAACAACGAAGGGGACTTCCCAATTATAATGGGAAGGGCATGGCTAAGCACAGTAGATGCATGCCTTAGGATCCGCGATCTTTCCTTGGAAATCTCTAAGATAAACATATGTGGAAAGATCGAGAAGAGGATAGTTCCATGCATTACATATAGTGATTCATCAGGTGATGACATGGAGGAAATGTCTCCATGTAACAGGTGTGTCCAAGAAACTCTGCAACAAAGATGCCTGTATGTAGCAACCACACAAGAAGTAGTAGACACCCCGTGGTTGATAGCTACTTGTAGGAGCAGACAAATATGCATGGAACGAACTGAGGAAACTCATGTCAACAATTGTCGCATAGACACATTGGAACGTGAGCGTCGCCAACTTCCACCCCTCAACTTAAGATAATCAATCGGGAGAAGTTGGGCACTTCTAAGAAATTCAAACAGACGTTCATTATTTCGGATCTCTCCCTTACAGCTTAGTCATGGGGGAGATGGCCACCTATGCTAATCATATGGGGACCTCAATTCTTTTTTAGTTTTTTTTACACATTTTTGTTTTACAAATTTCTTTAACTTTTTCTGTTTTTGTTTTACAAATTTCTTTAACTTTTCTTGTTTTTGTTTTACAACATTGTTGTACTTTTCTATTTTGGGTGTGTGTGTGTGTGTCATCCACCATGTAAGTTCGTCACCCAATAAGTGTTCAGACTGATGGTATGAACTGTTTTCATCTTGATTGCTAATGTTTGATTTTTACCTTTAAGTTACAATGTTGATACCAAGGGATGTTTCTTTTGATATGGCAAGCAATGAGATCACTTCATCCATCCATCCACCAATCTCTATGGTTTCTCTTGGCTTGGAAATGTATAGTTCCCTTCCAATAAGAACTTTAACGAATCAGTGACTGGGTATTTCTCAAACTAAGGAAGGACTCAAGGATTGCAAAGGGTGTGACTTCAAAGAAACTTGATGCTTTTGTGTTGGTCATTCTCTTGGGTACTTGGATGTTCCCTTCTTGAGTTTTCTTCCTATTCCGATGTTACCCATTCTTTGGAAGCTGAGACAATAAAAATAAAGAAGTCTTTGCATGGTGTGGTCCCCACACATAAAAACACAAAACCACAAAAAAAACGTGAGGATTCAAAGCACACCCCTTAGATGAAATAAAATTTGGGCTGCAAGCATTGGTTATGGAACCAAAGTGTTCCCTCTAACTAAGGCCCTTCTCGCTTCCCATTGCCTCCTTTGTTTCGTCGGAATGGTGGTGGCTCTTTGAAGATGCATCCTCATTATCCAAGTGGATGGTTTAACCAAATGCATTGATGCAAAGTCACTGGAAGTGGTTGGTTTGAGCCCGGAGTTGGAATGAGACTTGCCAAGTCACATTAACCATAAAACACACAAGGGGCTGTACACCACCTTGTTCTTGAGATTCCATTCCATTTCTCTTCTCTCCATCCTTCTCTCCATTATTCACCTCATTGCCAGTTGTATCATTAGTGTATATATTTTGGTTNGGACTCTTTGAATGTGGGTTTGTCAGGGCATTAATGGCATGAGCCTGCTTTGGGGAGGACCCACTGACATTCCTATTTGGAGCATTAGTTAACTTATTTTTGTTAACATTTTGCAATTAATTATTATTTTTTTCATTCCCATCTTGACATCCACTTCATCGATGCCATAGTTGTCCCTTTTTACCTATCTTTCTTACTCCTTTTCTTTCTCCATTCTAATGCTACCAGAGGTTTGCGATTAGTCATGGGGGTACGGGGCCCGCTTTTTTTGATTTTCTCCTAAGCCCCAAAATTTTTAATTTTCTTCCTAACCCCTACACCTTTGGTAGTCATCAGCAACATATCCCCAGGTCCAAGGGGGGGATACCAGAACCTAGCCAATGAACCTACACTGAAGCAAGGTATCCATTACTTCATGATTCAATTACCCTTGCTAATGTATGATTGTGATGTGTGTGCAGATGGCAATCATACAACAACGTAATGGATCTGGAGCAAACACTTAGAATGGAGCAGCGCTGAAGCAGCTATGCAAGGAGCAAGATTGATGATGCACTTACGGATGGACAATGGAAGGTGTAATCTAGGCGTTGGTAGCAGCAAGACTCTCTTCTCTTCTCTCTCCTCTTTTCTCTCAGCTGCCAAATGTGGCCTGATCTCATTGTAATAAGGTGTTCACCCTTGTTTTCATGAACACCAATTTTGTCAAGTCTTGTAATAAAGAACTGTTCACATGTCATTCCATTAGTTCCATTCCCCTCAATAATTCCATACCTACATGATATCATTGTAAGGAACTCGAGGACGAGTTTTCATTCAGTCATGGGGGTATGATGAGACGCAATATGCACAAGTCGCGATATCGCGGCTGCCGCGATATCGCGGTCTAGTGTCAAATCTATAAATAAGAGGTGGCACTCCCCTCATTTCCAATCATAGGCATAAAGTAGCGATGCTCTGGCAGATTGATCACCCCAGAGATAGAATATTTTCCATGTGCTCGTAGTAGGAGTCCCCCAAGTGAACGGTTTTTTATTCGAGCAGCTTTGTACCTGAACGCAAGTTGTGTACGACAATAAAGATGAGCTTTGTGGATAAACCTTGTAGTGCATGGATAGGTTTATTTAATATTATTTATTACTTTCCTAGTAACGCGGCATGAGTACAACTTGGTTACGAGCAATGACGACTGTGTACGGCTAGCCAAGGAATCGGCTACTCATCGTGATTAGATTCTCTCACCCTTACCTCCTAGAACGTGGTACAAGTACGACTTGATTACAAGCATCTATGGATGTGTACGGCTAGTCAAGGAATCGACTGCTTGTCACACTTAGGTTAGTTAGGTGCCTCAGTACGACCGCTTCGAGCACGTCTATTACGTGTGGTAATCCCAGTAGCAATTAGCATTTGGTAGCCACAGTTGCACTGTTCAGGGTGTGTACGGCAAGTGGGAACGGATGCTAGCGCTAGGACTTAGTGTTGTAGTTAGAGTTAGTTTTAGTCTCTCAACCCTTCACCCTTTAGCATAGGAGATAAACTGTAAAAGACCAAAAAAATCATATACCTCGAACTTACTTAACCATACACTGTGACAACAACAAGTAAGTCTGGGAAGACAATGATTAATTAACCCCAAGTGTTCCTTGCGGCATTTAGGCATTTAGTCTGCGGAGTTCGACTGGATCGTGCGTGCTACGCTCGTTTCGTATGGTTGAGTGTAGGGGTACCTCGCCACTCATCAATACATAAACCTAGTAATGTCATATTGGTAGAATAAGCTAGTTGGATCTTTTAAAATCTTGAAAATTTGACTTCATTTTTGAATCCTAAGATAATTTGCAATGCATAGTATTCAATGAGATGATTCCAATGGTATAAATTTTGTCTTAATTGGACTCACATTTTGAAAGATATTGATGTTTAAAGTTTTTCATTTTGTGTGCATTAAGTGATATTAAATAATAATTATTATTAAAAAAAATTGTAGCGGGAGGTCATGGGTTCAAACCCAGGCCCCCCTGCAATTTTAAATAAAATATAATATTAAAAAAATTACAAGCCACAATGGCCTTTGTAGGGACCACGTTGGCCCTACAAGGACCATGCTAACCCTATCGGGATCATGTTGGCCTAGCAGGTGCCATGCAACCTTGTGTAGGGCCACTATCATTACCACCACCCACCTCTAGGGGTGTTGTCGTCTACTACCCTATCACCCAGCATGTCGCCTTCATTGCAACATCATCACCATCGCTTCTTACAACTTTAGGATAATGTTGCCATCACCCACCTCCATGCATCACTCTTGCAACTAGTCCTGCAAGGGTCACGATGGCTACTAGAGCCACATTGTGTGGCCTACAATTGATGTCACCATGCCACCTAACCTACAAAACCTAAGCAGGGTTGAGAGGGTAAGAGCTATGGCTTTGGCTGCCGACCCATAGAGTCAGTGTAGTAGGCCTCCCATGCCATTATGTAGCAAGGCCATGAGGCCTTGCCATGTAGTGTCACAGTAAACCTCACAACTAGCCCACACTATGCTGGTAGTAGGGCTTGTGGTGCATTGCTGCCATTACGTGTCATGTCTTGATGCCTATTGTCGCTACATGCACCTATTGCCTTTGCATGTGCTTGTTGCCTCTATGCTGCTACCTGTTATTTTTACTCTATTCACCCTGCCACCACCACATGCTACCTCTACCTCTAAGTATGTTATCGTTGC
This sequence comes from Gnetum montanum, assembly GCA_015680685.1. Classification (NCBI taxonomy): domain Eukaryota; kingdom Viridiplantae; phylum Streptophyta; class Gnetopsida; order Gnetales; family Gnetaceae; genus Gnetum; species Gnetum montanum. Next base: position 492,893 of record MNCI01027123.1, on the reverse strand, counting down.
TACCCCCTATGCTACTATTGTTGTCCCTTAGACTACAATTGTTGAAACATCCACCATGATTTTTGGTTGTCCATGGTGCTTGTCGACACCATCGACATCATAGATCATTACCATCTCCAACGTTCAATGGATGTTGATGGTGCTGTAGATCATTGTCACCTTTGGCATTCTGTGAACACTGTCAGTGCCATAGATCATCAACATCAATGGACAGAAGATTCAAATTTTTTGTCAATTGATAGAAAATTCAAAATTACCATCAATAGATGGAAAATTAGAAATTCTTTTTGTGGAATCATTAGTTTAAATCAAGAATGCATAGAAATACTTTCCAAAAAAAAAAAAACAATTAACACATTAGTAGCATATGAGATAAAAATTTCATAATTAAGTGCACTTGCTTTGGAGTGGTATTGGGATGGGTGATCTCTCTAGAAGTCTTATTTTTTGTGCCAAAGGTTTTGACCCTTAGAAGCCATAACATTTGGTTTTGGAAGCTTTTTTTTTTTGGTGAATAAAGAGTTGTTTCCTATAGATTTCAACCTTCAAGATATAATGGTGAAGTTAGATCCATTACTTGAAACCCAAAAAATTAGTTTTTTACCCCTTGCCTAACATAGTACCTTAAGATCTTCAAAAGCTTAAATTTAGCATAATATGAGCATATGATGTCCATTTTCAACATACGAATAGTCATCTCCATTCTTTTTCATCCTTCTAAACTCAATGGTGAGCTAAGATTTATCATTTGAGTGACCGATAATTCAATGATATTATGAAGTTGTAGTTTAAAAATTGATAACATAAGGATAACTAATCATGCCTTATTGAGATGAATGAATTTAACCTTTTTTGGAACCTTAAGATCAAATTCTTAATCTTTTCTTGTAGTCTTAAAATCCCTATGGCATGTCATTAGTTACATTGTTAGAGTCAGTGTCTTAAATGGGGTTAGAAAGATCATTAAGATTTTGATAATGCGGTTAATATTACTAAAATTAGATAATGTATCTAAATATCACCAAAATTATTTGGAGAATTAGTTAATCAATTGATGTATCAGTTCAGTCGATGTATCAGTTGATGAATCAATTAATGAAATAGAATGATCTTCAATGGTCAAGAAGAATATATATATATATATATAGATAGATATATATATATATATATCAATTCACCTTACAATAAAAACATATGACAGAATAACATGGAGGCTCAAAATCTCGTTTTAATAAGGTGTATGATACTTGTAAAGAGAAAGGATCTAGAGGAGAATCCAAGAATGAGAATGAAAGCTACAACATACAACATGCTTGCAAGATCCTTAGCAAGTGAGAAAAAACATCTATTATGTCCATCATGGGCCTTAGATTGGCATGAATATTAATACCCATGCATCTTGGTAGAGTTACAAGATTTGGATGCTAATGTTTTATATCTACAAGAAGTCTTGCCATGGGAGTTTCTATACCAATTTCATCTAGACTTGGGAAAGATGGAATACAATGGTATTTACAAGAAAAAAGGTTCTTGTGGAAGTTCTTCTTTTAAGCCATATAGATTAGCATATTGTAGAAATCACAACATGGATGGTTGCACAATCTGTTATAGAGAAGCCAAGTTTGAATTAGTACAAAGATTTGAATGGAGATTAGAAAATATGATTTTTGAAATTCTAGAACTTCAAGAGATTGAAAAGAAAGAATAGTTAAGATTTTGGAAAAATCACATAGCCTTGGCATTAATTCTAAAATTTCATCTATTAGAAGATGTGTATGCATGGTTAGTATACATTTGATTGCCAAACCAACATGTTCAAATGTTAGACTGTGTCAAGAAGCATATTTGATTAAGCAAATAGAAGAAAGTTTGAAGAATAATTTATTCCTAAGTTATATCGATCTAGTGCCATTTATTCTTTGTGGAGACTTCAATACAAAAAATTGAAGTAGTTTCTATCAATTCTTAAAATATGAATGTGTAAAGGAATCCTTGGAAGATGAACTTGATTTGAAGAAGGTGTTTCCATCAATTCATCAGGTAATTCCATTGGTCAATGCATATTCTACTTACTTTGAATCTTCAATAGATAAACCAAATTCTATAATTTAGGAACAAATGATGTTGATGGCTAGTGCTCATTAAGAACCATAGTTTACCAATTACTCTACTATGATTAATGAGGATGGGTCAACAACATTCATTATTAAGACCCTAGATTATATTTGGTATAATGTTTGATTTTTCCAAGTTTCCAAATTACTAGAGTTAATTTCTAAAGAATAAGTGGAGAAGAATCAAGATCAAGCTTTGCCGTCCCCAACAAGACCATTTGATCATATACCACTTATGGCAAAATTACAGTTACTTCCATTAGTTCATAAGATTGATCAAGATTAGAAAGTATCTCATGGTTACTTTTATTTATAATCTTATTATTTTCTTCATTTTTTAATTTATTTTTCAATTAGATTACTAGAATATCTAAGGTAATTAAAATTAAAAATTGGGAATAAAGAATTTGACTTGCCTTCACTTGGGTAACCAGATCTAAGTTGCACTTTATGTGACCCTAGTTAAGAACCAGTGATTTGTGGTTGATAGATCTTTACTTCACATTTTTTCATTATCTTAATACAAATGAAGTAAATATTAAGAAAGTAGAATTTAATTTTTCATATATTTTTCTCACATATATTTTGTTTATAGAATAAGTAAGAAACAACTTTTAGTTCAAAGGAGAAATCAAATTATTGGAGCACAAGATCATAACACAAGCATTGGAGTTAGAAAAGGATTATGAACATAGACTCGTTTGAGGAAAAATGAGACGTTGGGAGGGGGGGGGGGGGGAGATTGTCACGTCCCCATTCCCAAATGATGCTATTGCATAACAAAGATGATGCCTCTTTATAACAAGTGTTATTGTTATCGTAACAAGACCTGAAAGGATAGTTGTACTTGAGACCCAAAAGGGTGCATTGTAATAATGGACATGTCTCTTGTGGTAACCTTTGGAGGTTTGAACTATGACATTTATACCTGAGATTAAAGGTCATGCCAACATGGTGTCACAGAGCTAGTATAGGCAAGTTACAGGAAGCTAGGTGAAGTATGACAAGAAGAGGACTGGTCATTCCTTCTGGCTGATAATAGGCCTAATCGTTGTGGTAATGTTGGATTTCCTCTGAGGGATAGATGACAAAGGAAGAAAATCCTAAGAAATACTCTTAGAGCATGATCTAGATACTCCTTCTATATCAATAAAGAATTCTTTTCTTTCTCTTTCTGCACTTTCTCTATTATTCCCTTTATGCATAATGTTGAATGTTACATATATTTGACGTTTGTTATATTATCTTCTTATGCATAATGTCTAATATAATGTATATTTGACGTTTGCCATGACATCTAGGGAAGGGATGTCACATGATGGAAGACTTATAAATAATGTTATGGATTAGAATTACATCCTCCCTCTAATTTAGGAATGTTATTCATATTAAATCATTTGATGTGTCTTTCCCTTTGATGCCTATGGGGTATTCGACCTACCTTAGTGATTTATATCATGCTTCTAGTAGCCAACAAGGGTTCATCATCATTAGACATGTCATGGTGATAATCTCTCTTTCTATTTGTCTAATTATGATGATAAGACTTGATATGTTAAGTAGCTAAGTCATGGAGATATGATGAAGTATTATTTTATCAAGTGCATTAGTTGGCTAAGATATTGTAGATGCTATGTTGCATCTATGCTATAGCATCCTTGTCAATGCACCTTAGTTGGCTACTACATTATAGGTGCTACATCGCATTTACTATAACTGCGTTGATGCATCCTTATCGACATAGCAAAATAAGTTAACATATCCCTATCAAAAAAATGTTTATATTTACCTATAAATATGCAAGCACTCACCATGTATTTAACACTATTTGATCAATAATATAGCTAAGCTCTTGTAATTAGTTTTTGTAATTGTAGCATACAGTTAGTAAGTACCTGTAGCATGGATTTGAGTCAATTGTATGACATCTTATTTGAGTGGTATTGTACCTTGATATATTTTATGAATGACAATAAGATCAAGATTGATTCATATTCATTACAATATTTTGACTTAGAATAGATTTTCTTTCAATGCAATTTACTTTCTATGTACATAATATTTATGTTTTCATACATGTTAATAAATTAGCAGAATAAGCATGACCAATTTCGAGCATAAACACATATTCAATTGATAATCCCAATAGTGTTATTGCTTGGTTCATCTAGTAGCATAGCACTTGGTAATCCTAGCTGTGGGTATGCGAGTTTAGGACATATGCGACAAGTTGGGAATGAATACTCATCCCTCTTACAATAGTTTTACATTTAATTTTATTATTAATTAGATTAAATAATTAATTTATCTATTTTTATTTAGCTAGTTTAAGGCCCTAATGATATCAATAGTCATATGCCTCACTTTAGACTAAACTATATGTGATAAAGCTACCACTAGTCTAAGTGGGAAGATAACGACCTATGATCAATACTTAACAATCTAGATATCACACTAGTTCCATCCACAAAATTCAACTGGATTGCACATGAACTATTTTAATTCATATGGTTGGCTGGGGAGTCATCGTGGGTTTGATTGTGTTGATGCAATCATGTTAACATGTACCCGTTAATGCTGCTACATTGATGTGTACTCGTTAACACATGATTTGATGCGTTGATGCATATTAATGAAGTGTCTAGTCTTGCCTATATAAATGCATGCATCCATCACATTTATGGAATTCATTGTTAATTAGCATAGTAGAGATCTTATAGTTTGTTCATTTTAGAGTTAGAATATTTTATAAGTGCCTATAGTAGGAGTTGAGAAGTGTATGGATCTTCATTTGAGCATCGATATGCTTGGACACTTCAATGTGAATGGCAATAAAGATGAGCTTTCTTAATGAACCTTGTAGCACTTCGACTTAGCATAATATTTCCTTAATGCATTTACTATTTATGAAGTTTATTTTAATACATTTAATTAATTAATTAATAGTAGATAATTAATAAACATAAGTACAACCACCTTGAGCATACATTAATGCTTGGTAATCCTAGTAGCACTTATGCTTAGTAACCCAGTAGTGTTGCAATTTGTTCAAGATGTGTACGAAAGGTGGGAATGGATGCTTGTGTTAGGATTAGTCAAAAAATTAATTAGTTCTTTGATTAATTAAACATTTAATTACTTTATTTTCTATACTTAGGTGAGTTAAATGAAAAATATAAAAATGATACAAATCATGTGTCTTAGTTATAGTTAACCATACCATTGTACCTCACAAGTGGAACTAGGAAGACAACAATCATGTCTTTAAGATTCACACCTAGATAGTGTGTACTTAGAGAGGTAAAGTATGCAGAATTCAACTGGATCGCTTAGTGAATGCTGGTGATTTGTTTGGTTTAGCATAGGGACTACTTGCTACCCATCATTGGGCATAGGAGATGCCCGCTGCTCATTAGGAATAAAGGCATAGTAGGTTACATCATAGGAGACATAGCCATGATAGGGGCCATTGTGAACATAATAACTATGATGAAACATTACTTCCTACAAGGAGTATGATTAATATTTTAGAGGCATTTCAAATTCCTACTAGGAATCACAGGGATAGCTGAATCGAATAGCTTGATATGAATAATATCCTTAAGTTTGAAGAGGGGTACAATGCTAATCTGCAACATTATTTACAAGTCTTCCATGATGCTTGTGCCTTCTAGAACATTGAGAATAAGTGGCAAAAACTCAAATTATTCTTGAGAATACTCATCAAAGAAGATAAAAGTTGGTACCAATTCCTGGAGTTGAAATCTATTCATAGATGGAGTATAATGTTGGAGTTGTTTAGTGATAAGTACTAGATGTACTCTAGGATGTCCAACTTTAGAAATACAATGCTGAGGATGAGAACAAGGCAATTGTGAATCCTTGAATGCAACATTGGGCAAGTATTACTCTTTCTTACATTGATGCCTAGGCCATGGATTTTTCCAAAAGGAACAACTTTACCATGTGATAGATGGGCTTAGAAAGAAAACCATAGAAACTCTTGGGGCTTATGCCCAAGGAAGATTATTAGAGATGAAAGCTCATTAGACATAAAGACTTATTGATCAAGTAGAAAAGGAAGGAGGAGAACTTAAAAAGTGATATAGTGTAGAGGAATATAGCAGGGATCTCTCCATTTACAAAAGGAAGGTATGTTTCTATGATTCAGAGGAGGAAGCACCACTTGATGAAGTGGTATAAAGGAAAACCTTACTAATTTAGAAATCTATTACAAAAATATCGACTAGGGTAGAAAAAATATGTGACTCCTTGGATGAGAAGTTCCAAATAGCTCTCAAGATTATGGAAGAGGAAAAAGAGCAAAGGAATAGGAATAGAGACAGAAGGAGAAGGAAGGATACAAGAAAGAACTAATATTAATAGAAAGGTAAAGTTGCAATGGCTAATAAGATTACAGATTCAGAAATAGAGGATGAAGGATATGACATTTGTCAATATGAACATCCTAAGGGATGCTGCCTATAGTGTCTTATATGCAAGAATTTGAGGTATATGCTTTAAATCCAAATTAAAAAAAAAGAAACCACCAAGGAGATTACCTTATCCACAAGGTGATTATCGACAAAAGTTCCACTCATCATAGTATTATCCAAGTGAAGTGCCATGTCAACCTTAGGAACATTATCAACAATGGAAAAACCCATAGTCATGGGGGATTTTTAATCATATTATCATTTATATAAAGTGATTCTAATTTAAGTACTTGATTATTTCCTTTTAAAAATTTAAAGAATTCCTGGTAAGATTCATTTTCAATTTTTAGCCAACCCATGCAACTTTTAGTGAGAGTACTTTTAGCCTCAAAAGTATCTCAACATTATTTAACATAATAAGCTTTATCCAAGGATCTTTGAGTTTCAAAATCAAAGGAATTTTAGTTTAAAAGAATTTGCATTTACTTTGCAGGTTCTACAAGATCTTTTTTAACTTGTCAAATTGCTTTCCAAATTATCTAGCATAATTTTGACTGTACAAGTAGTTTATTGCCATCATTCACTCTAGATAATATTACTAGTAGGCTTTTGTTTTTCTACATTCCATAAAGACTTTAAAATATTTTTTTTAACTAGGTCCAATGAACATATTAACATTCATATGAAAAAGCTCATGCTTTTAAAAGGATAAAGAATTAATACCAAAGAAAAAAATGCTAATAGGAAAGTGATATAACAAAGTGACATCTATATGTACTTCTACTTCCTTGTAGTCTTCCAAAAGAAAACATTAGAGATGTAAAATCTATCAATTCAATAATAAATTCTATCATTTTCTTATTGATAATTACACCAAGTATAATACTTCTTATTCAAATAAGATGAAAATAAGGAGCTAACATTAGACAGAAAATATTCTTCTTTCAAATTGCACCAGTTTTCTTTTTCATGAGAAGACATATTAGGAGGAAGATAATTAAGTTTATTTAATGACTTTCAACCATATTGAAATCACCTCCTATAATCTACGGAACTTAGATAAAGATAGAAGATATTTCCAAATATTTAATTGATCTTTTGAATTCTTAGGAACATAAATATTACAAAATTTAAATTCACATTTCTCATTATAACAAATAACCTAAATAACCCTTTCAGGGTTGTTAACACTAGAATTGAAAACTTTTCTAGTTTAATTTTTATTAATAAGAATAGTAACACATCCTTTATTAACTTCATGAACAATAGAAAAAACAAGGTAATGTTTTAAAAATGCATTTACCAATAAAAATAATATCATAATTTCTTGCAAAAAAAGAAAATCTAGAGATAAATGTTAGTTTAAAAGACACTCCCCAACAATCTTTGTTTAGGACCTATTAGAAAGGCCCTGAACATTCCATGATAAAACTAACATTGAGTTGTGGGTGTGGAGGTCCACATCCTTTATTTTTTGAGCTCAGCATTTATCTCACAATCCATGTCACTAATAAGTGAAAAAGCATTATCCAATTAAAAAATTTGGAATAGTAGTGGACATAGAAAGAGAATGAGATACCTTTGGGATTTTTAAATTGAAAGTAGTAGTTGCATGCCTCTTCTTTTTATATTATATTGAGTGAAATCCATATGCATCAATATTTTTATTATTGGTCCATGATAAAAATTTCTTTTTTTCTAAAAAGGAATTCTCTTTAGATATAAAAATTTCTTTTCTCTAAAAAGGAATTCTCTTTAGATATAAAAATTTCTTTTTTTCTAAAAAGGAATTCTCTTTACTGACATCTTTAGAATTTAAAGGATTAGAAAAAGGTTGAGAACTTACTGAAGAAGATTTTATTCGTACCTACTAAAAACTATCATTATTTAGCTTTTCTAAAAATTGTTGTTACTTTTCCTCAAGAATCACCTTTTTATTAAGAATAGGATAGATTTCAATAACATGGTCTTCATGATGATAATAGTTGCAACATCGTTGCACCTTATAATATGTAATTTTTTTTTGGAAAAAACACTAATTACCAACCTTGAGTGTTAATTCTATCTTCTTTTACTATAAATCAATCTCTACAAAATAATGTGTGCACTACTAATTCAATGGTTTCAACACTTTGAAAAATAAGTGGAAGATTTTTTTAATTCAATCCAAGAAGAAATTTTAGAATAATCAAAAGAATATGGATCAAAATACACTTTCTATTCCTAAGCAATAAAAGTGTTACATTGATTCATAAAAATTTCAAGATCCAATCATTTCTCATCTTTTTCAAAATTCACTAATTCGATAAGTAAAAAAAATGTAGAAAAATAGTGGACATGCAAAAAATTAATTTCATAGTATTCAAGGATAGCTTGAATCACTGGTATAAAAATCTTATTTGGGTGAACAAATTCTATAGTCTGTAGAAATATGTATTGTGAAGTGATATAGTTTGACAAAGATTCTTATAAGTCATCAAGTTAACCAAAATTGAAAGCTTCAGAATCTTTCATAGTGTTTATAGTTTGAGAGACATTAGTATTTTCCATCTTCAGATCATTCCTCATCAAAAAAATTCTATTGCAAAAACTCTACTAGAAATCCTTGAAATCAATAAACCACTATATAGCATGTACTTCAATTTAAGGATGGTTTAAGTATATTTCATAATCAATTATTTAAGTATATATGCAACATATATTTTTGGGTGTGGGGGGAAGGGGAAGGGAGGGAATTTGTTGGACCTAATATAACTACATCCTAAGATATATAGTTCAATTAGAACTTTATACCTTAGCATTACCTACTAGAATGGAATCCATGATTTGCTGTATTCAAATTAAGAGTATTATTGTAGGTGTTGAAACTTGAAATAATTAAAACATTGGTACATCTCAAGATTTTTAAAATTTTATAACTTAGTTCTACCTAGTAGAATCGATTTTGGAACTTGGAGTTACTAGGCTATAACACTTACCACTAGGATAACACCTCATTATTTATATTCATTTAATGTATCATTTGATTAATAGAAAAATTTTAATTTGGCTAAAAATTCTAGGTTTAAGTTATTGAGGTGTAATAACATTTCTTGATGTTATACTTAGTAGGTTTGATATCTTAACCTTTATAAGATATGTCTTGATGAGGTTTGAACTCTTGACCTATTAATTTGAAAAGCTTATATTTGATTATTAAAACTAGCATCTTTGATATTTATTTAATATTTAATATAGCTTGTCCAACTATGGTTGGACTATTTGTGTTTTCTTGGAAGCTATGATTAATTTGTATGACATTTTTAGCTATCATCATTAACTCCATTCCTTACAATGATTAGCATTTTTAGTTCTTTTTTGTTCTCCTGGTCTTATTAACTCACAGTTCTTATTGATTCCCAGCATAAGGTTGCTCTTTGGAATGTACTCCCACACCCTGTGAAGGATTATGTATCAAGATGTTTTCCTTCAACATCTGCATTTGTCATTGTTCTTCTCCCTATTTATCCATCAATATGTTCAGTTGTTGATCATGTACTTAATCTCATTTAATTAATAAAATTCTCTTTTTGGGGTCCGACAACCCCCCCCATAAATTAGCATAACATGAGGCTTTAATCCCATAGGGTATATTCTTTCCATGCAATGTTTGTTTTATTAAGCTTCTTGAATTCCACTTATTATTTATGGAACAACCCTTCTTTTTGGAACTAATCATCATCATTAGATTTACATTTAAATTAACCCATCCATTGATTTAACTAAATCATGAAGATGAAACCCTAGATCTCATTATGACTTATAATAGCATAATTTCTATACTACCAATTATTGAGAATTTTTCTTTTGCTTTTTCTCTTTCTTTCAATGTGAGATCTCTATGAAGCCTTCATTGAATAGGAGTGATGAGTCACATTCATGGGCTACGTTGATGCAATCCCATTGATGAGATCATGTCCACATGGAGTTTGACATGTTAATGCATACACATCAACGTAGTGTTTTCTGTCATCTATATAAATGTGGGAACTAGCTGCATTTATGACATTGATTGTTAGTATCCTAGTGAATCTCTTGCATTTCATTAATTTAATAGTTAGAATATTTTCTAAGTGCTCACAGTAGGAGAGAGAAGTGTACAAATCTTTATTCGAACATTGATGTACTTAAGCACCTCGGTGTGACCAATAATAAAGATGAGCTTTCTTTACAAATGTTGCAACATTTGGAATTAGCTTAATGTATTTATTATTTAAGAATTTTACTTTAATGCATTCAATCAATTAATTAATTAATTGTGAATTAATACACATAAGTATGACCACTTTGAGCATATGTTAACGCTTGGTAACCTAGTAGCGTTGCAACGTGTTCAAAATGTATACAAAAAGTGGGAATGGATGCTTATGTTAAGATTAGCTAAATATTAGTTACTTACTAGATTAATCATACATTTAATTAGTTTATTTTCTCGTACTTAAGAAATTTAAATAATAAATATAAAATGATAAATATCATATGCCTTAGTTACACTTAACCATACACTTGCACTTCACAAGTGAAACTGAGAAGACAATGATCACGTACATTAGATTCACTTTCTAGACCTAGTGTACTTAGAGAGTTAAAGTCTATGGATTTTGACAAGATCTCTTAGTGAACTCTAGTGATTCATATGGTTGGGCATAGGGACTACTTGTTGCTCATCATTGGCATCATTGTTGGGGACTTTAGTTAACCACGTGCACTATTTAGGAGTTAGTGAAATTATTTGATGACGTTGTCATGAACCTTAAAGTCTCTCATTAAAAATACTAATCATTGTAAAATCACATTATTTTTCTTTCCAACTAATATGTCTTCTTCTCATAGGGCTGAATCTTTGTTGTTGTTCAAGAATACTTTCAATCAAAGGTCTGAAGGGTCAAAACCACTAGTGTCCCAACAATGTAGAGTGGGCTATACTAATCCTCATGAGTATGTGCCAAACTTCATCTTCATCCTACATCAGGATGAAAAGTTGTGGTGAAGGGACATGGAGGGAAACATTGTGTTGTCATATGATTGATCAGTTCTTGCGATGTTGCTCCAAACTCTCATGAAATTGGGCATCTAGGGGCTCAATGCTGAATATGTTGTACAAGACCACAACTATCAGGATTATCATCCCACTAAGGCACAATGCAAGAAAGATCGGCAATAGGAGATGCATTATGAGGCATTGAAGGGGAAATGGTTCACAAACCCCTTATTCATACTAGGCTAGAAGGAAGGTGAGGATTCCTTGTCTGGGGGTTCTCAAAACACTAACTTTCCTCCCTTCTTTTTTGATGAAGGAGGCCCTAACTAGAACTTATAGTCCATTGTAAATAATCTTGGATCAGTAAAGAATGGGTCCCATGACCATGGAGGCTTCAAAGATGGGAGTCAAGGTAGGAACGTGGACAAGCATTGCAATGATGACAAGCATGATGATCATGGTTATGATCGAAGAAGAGAAGGTAGCAGGAACTATGCTAGTGCTGGCTTTCCTTCCTCTTCAGCTTTGGCATCCTCATCTTCTTCCTTGTCTAGTTTTGATTGGAGCTATAGAGGATGTGACTATAATGGAGGTGACCAGTGGGACAAAGGTGATTGTAGGGCTTTTTGGACTAGTAGAGACCAAGGATGTGCGTAATCAAGGGAGGCCTACCACCATGAAGGAAGGGATAGTAGAGGACATCATAGGCATCATGGTCATCATAGGGGCTATGACTATGATGAGCCTTTGCTTGCAACAAGAAACATGCTAAACATTGCAAAGGTTGTGAGAATTCCAATGAGGCATGTGAAAGATAGCAGAATCAAATGGTTAGATATGAACAATATCCCCAAGTTCAAAGGGGGATATAACTCAAATGTACAAAATAATTTTCAGGTCTTTCATGATGCCTATTTCTTACAAAATGTTGAAAATGACTGGTAAAAACTAAAGCTATTCCCAAGGATACTCATTAAGGAGGTCGAAAGTTGGTACTGGTCCTTAGAACTAGAATCAATCAGATGATGGAGTACGATGCTTGAACTCATGAATGACAAGTATTAGACATACTTCGAAGTGTCCAATCTCAAAAAAGTGATCCATGGATGAAGACAAGGAATACATGAATGCTTGGATGTGGCCATGGACAAATATTACTCTTTGTTGCATATGTGCACAGGCCATGGATTTTCTTAAAGAAAGCATCTCTGCTATATCATAGATGGGCCTTGAATAAAAGCAAGAAGAACTCTTGGGGTCTATGCCAAAGGGAGGCATTTAGAACTTAGATCCCATCAGATCTAAAGGATGATTAGGTAGGTGGTCAAAGAAGAAGGTGAGTTGTGGGAAAGGAAAAGTGTGAAGGAGTATGACAAGGATCCTTCCATTCAAAAAAGGAAAGTCTTGTTCTGTGATAATGAGAAGGAGGTCCCACTTGATGAAGTGGTATAATGTAAAACCTTGTCGATCCAAAAACCTATTTTTGAAATATCGGCCAAGGTAGATAAAATGTGGGATTCTTTGGACAAAAAATTTCAAATTGCCCTTAGAATTGTAGAAGAGTCCAAAGAGAACAATAGTGGTTGTGACTAAAGGAGAATGAAAGAGGTTGAACATGCTCATCAAAGGGGTAAGGGAAAAGTAACTGCTATTAAAGAGGTTGTGGAATCTAAGATAGATGATGATGGTAGGTGTGACATCTACCAATACAAACATCCTAAGGGATGTTGCCAAATTGTGTCACACTTGCAAGAATCTAGGATGTACATGTTGAATCCTAGATTGATGAAAAGACAAGCACCTAGGAGGTTACCTTATCCTCAAGGAAACTACAGGAAGTTCCACCAATAGCAAGCCTACTATCCAAGTGGAGCTCCACCGCAACCTCATGAGTAGTACTAGTAGTGGCAGCATCCATAGTCATGGGGTTCCACCACCAAGGTAGCAGTACCTTTACCATTAGCTAGATCCCTATGGGTACTATGTTCAATAGATGATTTCTCTGCATGACTCTTCTAGTCATGCTTCCCTTCAGCACCACTACTACCCTCTTAAATACTATAGAGCTTAATCTACAATAGGGGGATCCCCATTTCCATTCTACCCTTCTCATCTTTCTACACATGTACCTCCATCCTTAATTCAGTTACCACTAGTTCCATCCATGTAGGTCAAAATTCCTACCCAGTCATAGCAAAGAAACATCATGATGGTTGTCAACTTACAACTGGCTTCTTAGCTGAGTGGTTTAGAGAACAAACCCTAAAAAAAAATCTTTCTTCTAAACCAACAATCCTTATAAGCTCTCACAAACACTTGCTACTAATGAACCTACTTCTCCCTCATTCTTTGCAGCCTCCTTCGAGGTCCCTTCAATATAAATGCCTCCCAAAGTGCATATTATGATGTTGACCCATGCTGTCATAAATTAGATTAAGGTTGGACACCTTTTTAAGACAAGATATAATCCTAGAAGTCCCCTCATTTATTTGCAAATCATTGTAAATGAGCCTTGTAATGCTCTTTTGGACTTAGGTTCTATGAAATTTATTTTTCATGAAATATACAAAGCCTAGAACCTCCTTCCATTCAAGAAGTGAAACATTTGTCTTGAGTTGGCAAATTAGTCCATCACCATTCCCTTGGGACTAGTGAAGGACATTGTGACCACCATCTATGGGTGGTTCTATCTTGCTAACTTCCTGATGATTCATGTGGATAATTATAAGAGGGACTTTTCAATCATTATGTAAAGGATGTGGTTGAGCGCAATAGATGCATGACTAATAATCATAGAACTTTCCTTGAAAATTTTGAAGGAAAATGAATTTGAAAAGATCGAGAGAAAGCATGTTCCATGTATCATATACAATGACACAAGGTGCAACTGTGTGTAGAAATTGTGGTTTGTAAAAATCACATCTATCACAGCATGTGGACAGTGTGTTGATGTGATAGAGATTCAAAGGTGCCTATATGCAATAGCCAAAAAATAGGAGGACACCCAGTCATTGATAACTAAACTTGATAGTATCTCAACAATATGTATGGAATCAACTAAAAGCCTTACGAGTTACTACATTAAAGACATGAATGAACTAGAGTAAGTTCATCACCAACTCTCTGATGAAGAACTTGATGAAACCAATTGGGGAGAGTTGGAGATCCCTAAAAGATTTAAATAAGAGTCCTTGAGTTGAGACATTTACCAAATGAAATGGAATATGTATTTTTAAACAATGGAAAGCTAGTTATCATCAATGCTAACTTTTCTCTTATGTAGAAAAAGAACTTATTACAAGTGGTTAATAAATGGCCAACAACCTTTGCTTGGTCATATCCTAAACTCACTAGAATTGATGCTAGGATATGCCAGAACCACATCTACATAGATCCTTTCATGAAGCAAAAGAGCCAATTATAGTGGTGGTTGAACCCTAAACTAAAGTAGATCATGAAAGAGGAGATTGAACAAATCCTTCAGGTAGGGTTCATAGCAAGTGGATTAGATCACTTGTGATAGTGCTAAAGAAAGGTGAAAAATGGAGGGTTTGTATTAATTTCAAGCTATTGAACATGGTAACTTACAAAGATAACTTTTTGTTACCATTTTTGAACCCATTTTTGAACCATGTATTGGATACCATTTCTAGGCATTACTACTTGATGAGTGGTGGAGTAATCCAGCACCCAACCATACAAGATACCAGTGTTCACACGTAGCCTAATCGTAATCTGTGGATGAGGTAATGTGATTATGCTAGTAATTAGTTAAAGTTCAAGATCATTATCTTCCCACTTGGAGCTAGTATAATCTATGTGTATGGTTTAGCTCTCGGTTAGGTGTATGATATACTGACGTTGGTGGGCCATATCTCCTAGCTACAAAGGTCAAGAGTGAAAATAAGTCTAAGTCTAAGGAAAATAGTAAATACTATTCTAGACCATGATGATAAGCATCTAGTCCTAATCTTCCATTCACACCTTGGGCTTCATGTAACTACCATTGGGATTACTAAGTGTATTTCCATTGGGTGTACTAAGCGATAACACTACTAGGTTTCCAAGTAATCACACTTAGTGTTCAAGATTAGTCATACTTATTCTACTTAACAATAGTAATGGTAAAGTGCATGGAAAATTAAATCATTAACTAAGAAATAGTAAGAAAATTATTCTAAGTGTAAATAGTAAACATTATGCTAAGTAAATAGTAAATTTAGGATAATGCTACAATAGTGAGAAATAGCTTGATTTTTATTTCTAGTCACACTTGTGCCGAAGTACAAAATGCTCGAATAAAGATGTCATTCACTAATTCACACTACACTATGGGAATTCAAACTTCTAATAGATAAGTATAAGTTCATGGAAACAAATTGAAAGAGTTTTGTTTGACCATGCACCTAAGTGTTGCATTTATAAGCAGGCACATGTAGAATGATATCAAATTTTTGATGTTGTATCATGGGCTCTGATATTAGATACGTAATATTTTGGCTTCGATATTAGATGCCTAATATCGTAGCTATTGCAAAATGAAATTTATCATACCCCCATGAATGATTGAAAAATCATCCTTGAGTTAAAAACAAATGAGGATAGAGTTCCTTACAAAATTGGAAGGCAAATTTAGATGACATTGACTACTATATACATGACTCTTGAATGAAGCAATGGTGTTTACAAAAATGACATAAGATATGACATGACAACTTTAACAAAAATAAAATTTGGATGAAGCTTGTTATAGCCTAGGTAGTTCCTAGTGGTGGTGGCTCCTTCATTGGTTGCTTCCCCTTATCATTAGGCTTTTGAACTTTGTATTGGTTTATGAGCACCTAAAGCTTTTATTTCTCCATTCATGGACCATGCACTATCCATGCTTGTTGTGTAATGTGTAATGAAGTGGGTACATCCCATGGACATGACATCTATGAAAAAATCTAATTGGCCTTGACATACCAAGTTGCAAACTACCCAGTCTCCTCTTTGAATGCTTTGGCCTTTTTACATAATTCATGATAATCAGACAATCTTTTGGCTAGGTTCATTACTACATATTTTAGTCCTTGGTAGCCAACCTTGATTACTTCCAACCCATAGTTTTCCATCTAGAGTTTTTGTAAAGCATCTTTGCGATTTGCAAACTCTTTCTCATACAATGCGTATGTGGTTGCTACTTACTATTCAAGCTCATTTTTGGACCTACCTACTATTAACATGGCCAAATTAGCATAAAGAAGGTTATCTAACCTCATGTATTCTTTCAAGTCCTTTATTTTTAGGTCTTTATTCCTCACTTTCGCTTGCTGGACATGGGCATAAGTGTCCAAGATGGGTTTCCAATAAGGATTTTGTGCTAATATAGAACTGATTATGACCTTTGCCATCTGGATCTCCTTTTGATTAATCTATTTGTACATCCCCATTTTATCATGAAAGTGTTCTTTGAGCCTTTCATGTTTCTTTTCCTAATTCTACCATGCATTGATTTCAATGGTTGTTTTCTGATAGATAATGCATACCTCCTTCATTAAGAGGATTCTATTTTCTCATGCGAGGCAGCTCATGTCTTGGTTGACCCTCACCAATTGTTCTCTTAATTGGTGGATTCTTTCTTCTAGGATGTTCTTCCATTTTTTCTATAGTGGTTAACCTCATATTATTGTAGCAAGTTATTTTTTCTCTTCTTGGACCTTAGTGAGTGCCTTAGCATGTGCATATATTTGTGCTTCTACTATGGAGGCATTCCACACCGCTTTCTCCTTCATAATTTCCATCTATTTATTCTACTCCATCAAATAATTCATTTATTCTATTTTGAATTACTCTAGCTAGTCAAGCGTAATGAATTGAGCTGGGTCTTTGTGTTTAGCTCTTAGGGTTGTGAGCTCTTCTTGGAGTCTATGGATTTCTACTTTTGCATGCTCTACCTTGGTTTTTATCATGACTAGTTTACCTTTTGTTGCTATCAATTCGGATTGTACTACAGTGACATCACTTGGGATGTTGAAAAGTATTGCCATCACTTACCTAGTCTACAGCAGTCAATCGAGCACATCTTCATGGTTAGTAGGATTCATTGAGGTTTTAGCTAGCATTTGAGCATCTCTAGCTCTAGTTAGATCTACTGGTGGTAGAATAGATATGTTGAATGACTCTTTGATCTCATTGGATCTTAGTGCTACATTATCACAACTATGGCTCTCTCTCCAATTTCTAGCATCACTTGGAGTGATGTAGCATTCCCAAAGATCTATTGTGACATTGAACCTCTTCTCTTGATTGTAGTGAGATTTTTCCATGCACAAGATCAATAGAAACTGTGGGCTATATGGAATTTTCAATAACTCCATAGAGGTTAGCTTCCTCCCTTGTTACCCAACTTATTGTCTCTACAATTTATTGCAGATAACTCATTGATGATCTATAATCTTTTGGCAGAAATGGTTGAACTTGTTATTGTTGTTATTGCCACTGTTGTTGCTCTTGCTTCTAGCCACTAGGTCTTACTTGCTTTTGTTGTTTAGTGGTTTATGTGGTTTCCCTAGCAACAATTTATTCCTCTTCATGGTCTTTCCTAGATGATGCTGGTTTAAGCATTTTAGCACATGAAGCATTGTAGGCCCTCCTAGGAACATCATTGCTATACCCCAAGATTATGGCTCATTTGCATAACTTCCTAATAAGGCAAGGGAATGGAAGTATTGGCTTCCCTACCTTATTTTCTTCAAATCACCTTTGAATCTCCATGAACTAGAGTTATGCAAGATTAGCGTTGTATTTGCCCATTAGGATCACACTTATTCTAGTCGCATAAGTGAATAATCTATTTTGTCTTTTTGTTTGGAACAAGTGATAGGTGCTAGTCTTGAAATATGTTCTTTCATCTAGAGTTAATTTGTTATATCCCTTATCCTCTTTTCCATATGCCTATTTTAGCCATACTTTTCCTAGTTTCAGCATCTAATTTGGTGGATAGGTGTGCTACCTTTGCCCCTTCATTGGGTATGTTGAGAGCTTTAGCTATCACCTTGATTGAGAATGAGACTGAGATTCCTCCAATGTTTCCTGTGGTGTCCCCTTATTTATTGTGCCAAAATTTATAAGTTTCCCCAAGGTACCATTCTTCATTATTAGATAGGATGGGCCATAATGGTAACACTTTGAGTTTTTTCTTTACTACTTTTGGGGTAAAATTCACAAATGGTTCAAAGTTTATCTCCACAATTACTATGGTCAATATGGACTTCTCTTGGATAGCTTGGAGGTAGTCGTGTAATAATGTAAGGTGTCGTCCTTGCACTTCTGGTTCCTCTACCTCTCCTTGGGCTAACTGTCTAGTAGCAGGAGTATCTTGATGAATGCTAAAGGATTGGGCTTCTTGCTTCGTGTGTTCTAGTTCTTGTCCTCTAACCTCTGCCTTGGTCTCTTGGTTATTTACTTATGGCTTGTGAGGATCCTCCTTGTGCTCCTCTCTTTGGGGCCATATGTAATCATCAATAATTTATAATTACTAAGGTATTCTCATATATTCTTAACAATTCCATACCTTACTCATACCCTTAGTTTTCATAAGTTCTTAGTTTATGATTGTAGAGTTAGATAAATTTCCAAAAAGTTACCCCATAAGTGTTAATTTCCTTATAAACCTTCATAAGTATCTATTTTGTTGTTGTGTATGACTTGTAATGATGGTTATGGTTCTTTAAGAGAATTATGTAAGTGTTTTGGCTTTAATATGATTGATTTTTCATTAAAAATTTCAAGTTTCACTTCATACTTACCCTTAAAAATACCTTCAATATGTTAGAAAATTTTGAAAAATTAGCTCACCCTTAAAATACCTTCTAGGAATTAGAAAATTTTAAAAGATTAGCTTATATTTTTCTCATTAGAACCCCCCATGACTAAGATGATCACTTTGGGATCAAATAGATTTGAAAATCACAAAAATTGAAGTAATAACATGGAAGATATGGCTTGGGAAAGCTAGGAGATGAGAGCACAAATCAAAGAAGAATTTTTGAAAAATATACCTTGGGTGAAAATATGAGAAATGAATAATTTTGCTAAGTCTTTACCTATATATAGTTTTATTGCAATCTAATCTCGAGGATAAGACATCGGGGATCCGATATCGAGGTTGCTTCGATATTGGGAAGGCTAGAAATTTTCATTTTTCATGAAGTTCTAAGGATAAAAATGATTCCTTTGAATTTCTAGAAGGTTGAAAGCATATTCAAAGGGCCTTAGCTATAGATAGATGCATATTTTTCAAAAATTTTTCATTGAAAGTTTATACAGAAGGAATCTCAGGTGATGAAAGTTCATGAGATGGATAAGAAGGGTAATGAATCCATGTTGGTTGAATAGATAGTTTTAATGATATGGGAAGTTTTATGGATGTTTTTTGATGCTAGAAGGTTCAAGCTGATGTCGAATGGCTTGGTAGGTATAAGATACAATAGTTATACAAGCGGGTCCTCCCCAAAGCACGTTCTAGCCCTTAATGCCCTTGTATAACCACACCTAGAAGTGTTCTTAGGCACTTAAGAAGTTGAATATAACACATACATATTTAGCAAAACATATATGTTAGTACCACTGAATTTTGAAAATAACACTATGTTACACAAAAACCATAAGTTATGGCTATTCTTATACTGAGATGAAATGGACTTAGAAGGATTGTAGAAATTGGGATGTTAGGTGTCTTACCATAGACATAATGAATTCTTGTGCTTTATTAGTGGTTAAAGTAATCATTACCTTTCTATCCAAGATTCAAACCAATTCAAAACAACATTCTAGTGACATTACATTGTTTCATCACTTGGAGTCACAATTGTAAGACTACCACTGTTGCAAGGAGTATCATCACTTGGTAGATTATAAAAGGGAGGAGTTTATTCATGGATTTTTTTTTCAATTTCTAAGAAGACGTTGACCTTTAGGCATGGGTAACATGTCTTTCCAATGGGACCCCTAGAAATTTATTCTATGCTTTGTTATTTTTATTCGTGTCAACCTTACCCGAGGACTACCTTCAAGCATGGGTAACATGCCTTTCCAATGACATGGTAAGGTAGCACTTATTGTAATATTACTCCCATTTTTCATTAGATCTACAAGGATATAATACAACCTTAGCAACATGATAGAATTAATAGAAGTAATCCAAGAGAGTTCACATATCCCATTGATGTCACACCCTTTACATTCCCACTTGGTTCTTCACTTTTCAATCTAGGCATAATGATCACAAGTTTATTCTTAGTTGTTTGATGGAAAATAATATCATTATGGCCATGGTAATAACCTCTTATTAATGGAATGAATGGATGGATGGTGTGGGTTCATTGTTCAAATAATCAGTTCCTTATGACTTGATAACATAGAGAAATTTTCACTTTATTGAACTACATCTTGCCTTATTTTTGGTATGTTTTATTAACAATCAAAAATTATTTACAAAGGAAATGAAAACAAAGTATGAAAAAGATAGTAAGAATTGGAAATAAGTATAAAAAATGAAAAATTTCAAAGAATGAAATATCATTAAAGGATTGAAAAATGTGAAAGAGTATCAAAATTTTAAGAAATGAAAAAGTGAAAGAATAGGAAAAATTGTATCAAAGAATGTGAAAGAGTGAAAAGAAGTATAAAATAAAAAAAAGGAAAAACACTTATTAATTCTAGGATCAAGATAAGGCATCTCCCCCATGACTGAACTCAT
The DNA here is from genome assembly GCA_015680685.1 of Gnetum montanum. NCBI lineage: Eukaryota > Viridiplantae > Streptophyta > Gnetopsida > Gnetales > Gnetaceae > Gnetum > Gnetum montanum. The sequence goes on along the minus strand of MNCI01027123.1, from coordinate 471,581 downwards.
GGATGAGTGTTCAGGAAATGCTCTCTAGATCTCTTAGATCATACACTCTAGATGATTCACTTACCATATTTATTGATTTAACTATTTTGTTATTATCCCATGTGATCTTGATGGTGGTTAAGTTTTGATCATCTAAGTTCTTGTTTTCTTTTCCCATTGGTGCATGATTATTATTTATTAATTTTTTTTATGTCCTTAGTTGGAGTCATTTTCTTAGAATGGAAATTAATGAGTCAGATTATTCCATGCATATTTTAGACACTTGAAAGTTCTCAATTGTTAGCTACAAGGTGTCTTTTGGTTTGGTGGCCCTTTCTCTTTGTTTTGCACATGTTTGCTTTTCATTGTTGTTGTGGATTGGTATAATGACTATGTTGACATTTTGGAAGGTTGGTCCATGATTGCATCCTTTTCTATTAGTAGTGATGCATGAAATCCACTATGTGTATATGGGTCAGTGCTTTTCTTTCTTAGAGATTTCGACAAATAAATCTCTCATACTTAACTTAGCGTCGATTGTGCTAAGCCATGCCCTTCCCATGATAATTGGAAATTCCTTCTTTTTATTTTTCACATCGATTACAAGAAAGTCTTTCAAATAAGACCACCCATTAATAGTGGTTACCATAGCCTCTATATGTCCTAAAGGAATGGTAACACATTGATCTGCAAGCTCCAACATAATATTACACTCCTTTAAGGATGGTAGGTTCCATGCTTAATATATTTTGTAGGAGATCAAATTTACCTTGGAACCTAAGTTTAATAGAGCTTTGCATGGTAGATTTCCAACTACTCATAGATAAATCAAAGGAACTCATGGATCAATTCTCTTCTTAGGGAGTGGCCCTACCTTAATCCAGTCCATGACTATTATTGTAAGCATAATAGTTTGCATGTTTTTGTTTAATGATATTGGAAGCTCATTATTGGTAGGTGGATCTGATGTAGGAGAAGCTTGTCCCAATGAAGTTTTGACTATGCCAACTTTTAGGACTTGTCCTAAAGAAAAGATGTTTCTTCGTTTGGCCCTTAGTTTGCTAGTAAGATCCTTGATCTATATATTCACTTCCCTTGTAGCTCTCCTCTACTATGATTGTAATGGAAATTCCCCTTACATAACAAGTGGTGGCATTAGTGGCCAAGGATTGGAAGGGGAATTTGATGGGCTAGCAACTAGTGAATGTGCATAAGGACTATGTTCCATCCTTGGAGTAGTAGATTTGTATCATTCTAGTGGATAATAAGGAGAAGAAGTTTGAACTAATGTGTTTCTTGAAGATATTGGACATTGAATGTAATATCCATTAGGGTTTGGTTGCCTGTATGAATATTTTTTCCTTGGTGGTAGCATAGCCCATAACTACAATTGTTTCCACTACTACTAATATTGCTCTTGTGGTTGAGGGTAGGATTTTCTTGGATAATACGTTAGCTAGAAAGTTTACCTAATAGGAACTTGAGAATAAGATAGTCTTTTGGGCATATGATTTTTGACAAAGATTAGATTGAGTGCATATACCCCAAATTCTTGCAAGTGGATCATAACAGGACAACATCCCTTAGGATGTTCATACTAGCACACATTGCATCCTTCTTCTTCCTCTAAACTTAAGTTAGGGTAGCCTTCAATAGTAGCAACTTTTCCTTTGTCCTTATAACTTTCTTATCCACTAGCTCTTTTCTTCTTCCTTTTCTTACCCTTATTAAGTTCTTGTTTAGTCTTTTCTTCCACAATCTTTAGAGTTGTAGCAAATTTTTCATCTAATGAATCCAAGACTTTCTCTACCTTAGTTTCTATATCATTGATTAATTTTTGAATAGGCAGAGTGTTTTTCTAGATAACATCTTCCAAGGTTTCATCCTTTTTCTTGTTACATATCTGCACATCTCTCTTTCTAATTGATGGATCTTTGTTATATTCCTTAGCTAACTCTCTCTTTATGAGTTCTTCTTCCTTCATTGCTACTTGATTAATTAATCTTTGGATGTGATGGACAATCATTTTTGATGATCTTCCTTGGGCATAAATCCCAAAAGTCTCTTTTGTTTTACTTTGCAACCCATCTACAATGTGCTTGAGCTATTTCCTTGGTGAAAATTCATGGCTTGGGCATCAGTGGAATAGTGAATAATATTTTTCCATTGCTACATCAAGGGTCTCATGAGTTCCTTGCTTCCATCCTTGGATTTTTTTTCTTAAGTTGAACACTCATGAATAAGTCTGATACTTATCGTTAAAGAGTTCTAGCATGGTACTCTAGTGTTTGATTGATTCAAGTTCTAGTGACCTGTACTAGCTTTCTGCCTCCTTCACAAGTGTTCTAGGAAAAAAATTTAACTTTTTCTGGTCACTTTCAATGTTCTGTAGGGTGTAGGCATCATGGAAAGCTTAAAGGTGATGTTGTGGATTAGTGTTATAGCCACCTTAAAATATTAACATGCTGTTTGTATCAAACACTTTGATTCAGCTATCCATCACATGCCTAGTTGGAATGTGAAAATATTATTGTATGTTAATCATATTGCAAGTTGCCATTAGGGGTTCATCATCTCAATTAGGTTCGTGTGCTTAGTTGTAGTAGTACCCCCTTCTATGCTCATCCCTTTCATGATTTTTATGATCCCTACATTTGTGTTTCTAATACTCTTCATCTTTTGAATTAGAATGTCTTGAGTAATGGTCATGATAGTTATGAGTTCTCCTCTCTTACCTATTATGGTCCTTTTACTTTTTCCTTCTTCTATTAGAGTCTTTTGATGATTGTGAGGATGCAAATGAGGTAGTAGGAGAACGGTGTTGACTTGTTCTCTTGTGATGACTTTGATGTTCTTCTCTATGAGACCTAGCAGGAACTCTTGGTCTTGAGTCCTGATTGTGCATTGAGTCTTTTACCTCCTACTTGAGTATCTCTACTAATTCAAAGTGTGATTTATTCTTGATAGGTTCATCCAATTGAATGATAGGCATTTCTGATTGAAACTCATGATTTTGGTTAATTTGTTCAGCACTAAACACATCTTCATCAAGCTCCTCCAAGACAATAGTAGAATTGATTGTCTTTCCTTTGTATTGTTCATGTCTTACTTTCATAACATGGTCTTTCCTTAGCTATTCATCAATAGGTTTATATTGTTGAGTCATGTATTTGGTTTCATGATACCTTCCAAGTGCTTCACTTATTTTCATCCTCTTAAGAGCAGTTTGGAGCATAATGGGTGTTGAACGTTTTGGTGGTAAAACAATGTTTCCTCATAGATATCCCCACTTGAGTTGTCCATCCTAATGAAATATGAATGCTAAATTATGATAGCAAGGATCATCATGATCATATGAGATTGTTTTCTACATCAACATACTTTAGTCTTCTTCTTCTTAAATTTTTTCATCACTTGTCTATAGTTCCTTAGTAGGTGATGTTGTATTTTTGTTTGAAACCATATTGCATTTTAAATATTTTTTTAAGTATGATTTTCTTAAAATTATAAAGTTTGACTCTATGTTCCAAGTACAATGAACTTTGTGAAATTAGTTACTAAGCATACATTGACTTGTCCCTAGCAACAGTACCAATGATGAGTGGTGGAGTAATCCAACACCCAACCATACAAGATACAAGTGTTTATGCATAGCTCAATCATAATATGTGGATGAGGCAATGTGATTATGCTAGTAATTAGTTAAAGTTTTGGATCATTATATTCCCATGTGAAGCTAGTATAATCTATGCATATGCTTTAGCTCTTGGTAAGGTGTATGATATATTAATGGTGGGCCATATCTCCTAGCTATGATGGTAAAGTATGAAAATAATTCTATGTCTAAGGAAAACTCTAAGTACTATTCTAGCCTATGGAGATGAGCATCCAATACTAATCTTTTGTTCACACCTTAGGCTTCATGTAACTACCATTAGGATTACCAAGTGTATCGCCACTGGGCATACTAAGTGATAACACTATTCGGTTACCAAGCAGTCACACTCAAGTGCTTGAGATTAGTCATAATCATTTTGCTTAATAATAGTAATGGTAAAGTGCATAAAAAGTAAATCATTAACTAAGAAATAGTAAGAAAATTATTTTAAGTGTAAACAGTAAACATTATGCTAAGTGAATAGTAAATCTAGGACAATGTTGCAATAGTGAGAAATAGCTCAATCTTTATTTCCAGTCATACTTATGCCCAAGTACAAAATGCTCAAATAAAGATGTTGTTCACTAATTCACACTTCTAATATCTAAGTCTAAGTTCATGGAAACAAACTAAAAGAGTTCTACTACTATGGACTAAAATTCATCATTCAACCATGCACCTAAGTGTCATATTTATAAGTAGGCATGTGTGAAACGATATCAAATATCCAATGTTGTATCATGGGCTCCAATATTGGATATGTGATATTGTGAGTCTAATATTGGATGCCTGATATCGTAGCCATTGTAAAATGTAATTTATCACTACTATAGCTTTTTGGATGGTTATAGTGGTTATAACCAAATTCATATTACACTAGAGGATTAGGCCAAAACAACATTCACAAGTCCCTAGGGAAATTTCACATATAGAAAGATGTTGTTTGGCCCATGCAATGCCCTTGCCACATTTTAACACCTTGTCTTGATCATCTTCCAACAACAGATTGGTAGCAAGGTGAAAATCTTTATGGATGACTTCTCCACCTATGGGGCTACATTTGAGAAAGCCTTGGACCATCTTGAGTAAGTGCTAAAAAAGGTGTGTGGAGACAAACCTTAGCCTCAATTAGTAGAAAAGACACTTGATGGTACATGAAAGCATTGTTTTGGGGCACAAAATTTCTGAAAAAGGGATTGAGGTGGACCCTAAAAAAATACGAATCATCTAAGAAATTACCAAATAGTCAGAAATAATCAAAGATGTGAGGTCATTCCTTGAACACACTAGTTACTATTGGTGATTTGTAGAGAATTTTTCTAAGATTACTAAATTATTGGTAGACCTAACAAAGAAGGATGCTCTATTTTTCCGGACCAAGGAATGCGAATGTGCATTCTAGTAGCTCAAGCAGAAGCTCATAGAAACTCCAATTCTATGAGAACCTAATTGATCTAGACCTTTTCACATCATGAAGAATGCATCGAATTATGCCTTGGGAGCCATGCTCATGTAGTTGGATGATTAAAAACATCCTTACTACATGCACTATGTGAGAAAAAGTATTGTGGGTGTGTAACTGAATTACACCACAACAAAGAAAGAATTGATGGTAGTGGTGTTCATGCACACAGACCATAGTGTAATCTAGATCCTCATGAACAAACCAATAGTGAATCCTTGTATCATATAATGACTAGTGATCTTGCAAGAGTTTGATCTTATGATGGTAGATCAAAAGGGAACTAAGAACATGATTGCTAACCACTTGTCTTGGTTGCGATGGGAAAATAAAGAGGAGGAAAGCCCACTATTAGATAAGTTTCCTGATGAAGTCTACTTTTCCGGGGCTATAACTAAACAAATGCCCATTGAATCCAATTGGTATGATCACATTCTCACCTATCTTCTCAATCAGTTAATGCCACAAGAGTGGAACCATAGGAAGAAACAATAGTTTCTTCAGTAGCAGAAACACTTCATGGAGATCAATGTACATCTTTACAAGGTGCACGTCAATGGCTTGGTTCATTGGGGTGTTCCTAATGCTAATCAACTATGTGTTATCCAAGATGCTCATGAGTGTCCTTGTGGGGGCCATTATGCTAGGAGACACATGATCATTAAGATGCTCATGGTACAATATTATTGACCAATGCCTTTTAGGAATGCTCACTAGCTCATTTACTCTTATGAATGCTATCAACATGATGGTGGAATAACTACTCATATGGAGGGATCGCAATAGTGGATCCAACCACTGGAGCTATTTGAAATTTGGGGTGTTGACTTCATGGGTTCCATCACACCCATGTGAAATGGAAAGGCATACATCATAGTTATTGTGGTTAACTATTGCATGAAATGGATGGAAGCTACAACTATCATTGATTACACATATTCTATGGCTACTTGGTTTGTACAAAAAAATGTGGTAAATAGGTTTGTGATGCCATGTGCACTTATTTCTAACAATGATACTTCTTTTACAGGCACTACCTTTCAAAAACTTGTGCAATGCTTAGGGGTTGAATATAAATTAACAACACCCTACCACCCCCAAGCCAATGGTCAAGTAGAGGCTACAAATAGAAAAATAACAAAGATACTAACAAAAACTGTTAGTAAATATAGGAGGGATTGGAGCACAAAACTCAAGGATGCTCTTTGGGCCTATTGCTCCACATGGAAACTTCCTATTGGCTACTTTGCCTATGAGCTTATGTATGGAAAATTGCCAACACTTCTAATTTAAGTTGAGCTTTGTACATTATCAAGAGCTTGTGACCTTGACCTTGACATAAGTCTTGCACAAAAAGAAAGATTAATGAACTTTAACTTGTTAGATGAGAATTGATTGGTAGCACTATCATCTAACGAGTTGCATAAGGAATTCAATTAGTAATGACATAACCTTAGAATAAGAAATGTAAAATTTCATCCAAGAGATAGCGTCCTCTACTAGAATCGCATACATGTACCATAAAGAACCAAGCTCCAAACATTGTGGGAGGGGCCTTATGTTATCTATGAAACCTTTCCTTCTAGGGAAATGTTAATATATAAACCAAGAATCCTAAACAAGAAACTATTGGTTAATATGCAACAAATCAAACCTTTCCATGAGCCTATGAGAGCTAGTGACCAGAACACCTCAACGGATGGACATGCACGCTTAATTTTTATTTTACACCATATTTAGTAGATTTTTCTCTATGTTAAATATTTTAGAAATTATTCTATATTCTACTTTATTTTATTTGGTTTGGGTTTTTCTAATACTTTCCTAATGTTTTGTTTTATTTTTCTTTATTGCCACTAGGACTAAGTGCAATTGTAGCTATTGATAATGGTGGTTTGTACTATAGTGTTATTTGATTGCTAATGTCTAGATTCTATCTCTAAATTTTAGTACTGATAAGTAAGACATGGTTTCTTTTTCATGATAATAGGTAGTGAGTCCACGTCATCCACCCATCCTCAAACTCTATGGTGTGTCCTTGTTCTAGAAATATGATATCCCTTCCTTAATGAAACTTATGATGAACTTGTAACCTTGGTAGTTTCCAAACTTGATAAGGATTAAATGGATAAATGAGGGTGTGACTTTAAGGGGATTTGATGCTCTTTGTACTTGCCTACCCTCTTGTGTGCATGAGTGTTTTCATGGTTTTTTCACTATTTTATTATCGACCAATAATAGGAAGTCAAAAATCTTTGCATGGCGTGGTTCCCATAAAAAACAAACAAAAATATAAAATTCAAAAACAAATAATGGGAATTCAAAGCACACCCCTTAGATGAAATAATGGGCTATAAAAACTAGTTATGGGACTAGAAAGACATGCTATCCATTCCTGAAGATCCTCTCTAACTAAGGTCCATCTCACTTCCTACTTATCTTTTCTTCTCTTCTAGGAATGGTGATTAATCTCTAGGATATTATTATGCCTTGAGGAGGTGGGTTGGTCATGGAGTGTCAATGCGAAGTCATTATAAGTGGTTAGTTTTAATTCAGACTAAGGATGGATGTTATCAAGTTATATTAACCACAAAATTAATAAGGAACTTCATGTTACCATAATACGGGCTCCATTCCACCCTCTACCTCATCCATCTCTACTTTTCATAACTCACCTCACTACCATTTTTCATAGTTTGTTCAATGTCTTAGTTTGATGTGTTAAAATTCTTAGGTAGATTCTTTCTAGATTTGGTCCTTAACATACCATAACCATTAATCAATCGTTGGGTCCACAAACTCCTTGGTTTGAGGATATGCAAGGACATCAAGAACATGAGCCTACTATGGGGAGGACCCACTTGCATTTCCCTTGGTTAGGCTAGTTAAGTTCCTTATTCTTAGACATTTTCACTTTCAAAATATTTTGCATTCCACATTGGTTATGTCTAGTTGTGCACTTCTTCATGGAATTTTTCCTAATTAAAACTATTTTTCTATGAACTACCAAGTCCTCTTCATGGATTCCATTGTGTTCTAGGCTTCTTGGACTTCCATTGGACTCTAATTTGACATAGAAACTCTTTGTTTTTCTTCAAATTTTCAAAAGTCAAAATTTTGTTAATAGTTGTGTCAATGGGATCCGATTGATGTGGTTGACCACATCCACATGATCCCATCAATGGGATCCTATCGATGTAGTGAAAAAATTATATTAATAGTACTTAACACTTAGGAATTTTTGGCCATTTGCTTCAAACATGAGAGGAGTTTTGGTAAATTTTTAGAGCCCAATACCTTTTAGAGCCCATAACTTTTAAACCTTTTATTTGATTACCCTTGTTCTTTAGTCTTGTAACTACTAGAGGTGAGCTTTATGTCATCAGGGCCATAAACCTTAGGTTTTTTATGACAAATGTTTTGAATTTGTTCTAACTCTTACAAGGTTTAACCAATAAGATAATGTTAAACTCACTAAGTTATGATAGTTAAACCCTTCCAATGAACTTTGGTATACATTAAAATGAAATAATAATAAATTAATATTAAAATAATCAAATGTGCCATGATCACAACTTAGCCAAGTGTAGCTAATCCAAAGAGATAAGATACCTAAGTGTTTCAAAGTTACATACCAAAGGCTAATCCTTGATCATGTTGTAATTATAGATGGCACCAAGACCATAGCACTTGCAAGAAGGAGGACTATCTCAACCAAGGGACAAATGACCCAAAATTGAAAGGGACTAGTAAGAAAAATCCTAGGAGCAAGCCACAGAAACCCGTACAATGGGACCTCTTCAAGAGGAGCTCAAAGTGGAATTTGTCCAACAAATTTCCTAGGTTGAAATAGAGTAATCCCATTGAGATGAGGCATTGGGACCAAGAACATGCCTTGAGGTCATGTTGATTGATGCTTGCCTCAAGAAAATTTAGTCTAGGGATATCTAATGTTTAATTCTTCAAGAATTGAACTTTAGTACCTTCCTAAACTTTTCTCCAAAGATGTCAAAACCCAACTGCACACCTTTTTCATGTGGCTAATCATCACTTCTAGTGGGAAGTATTACATGAAAGAGACCTATCTCTTCTAGAACAACAAGTAGGTAGATGCCGTAGTGAAGATAAAAAAAATGAGTGTGTCCTACTTGGTGGAGGCCATCTTGTAGGCCCTTGGCCTACCTCACACTAGGACTAACTTGGCAAAGATCTTCACACAAGTAGACCCAGATGTCAAAAAGGAGTGGATCCAATAGTGCTACAAAGTGGACCATAAAGAGTATGATGCACTCACCATGGTAGAACGAGCATACTTCAAGAGAGTAGCTTACCACCTTAATCCAATGGTGAGGCCTAGCAAGGTGACTACCTTCTTCACCCATGCATGCATAGCTCTAAGTGGAAAATTACCTATCAATCTTACATAGCTAATCTATCTAGATAGAGAGAAGTTGTTCAAGAAAAATAAAAGTGGAAGGAGGACACTTCCCTTCCCATGCCTTATTAGAAAATTATGCGAAAGGGTAGGGATAGCCTACTACACCAATGATACACTCAGATATGCTCCTGATGCCTCTTGGATAGAGATGATGAATGATAAGGTTCCTACCATGACCAAGGAAGAGGAGTAGCCACCACCACCATTCATTCATGAAAAATCAACACTGGAGTCCCGTGCTACCATTAAGCACATGCACAAACTTTGTGAGTAACTCCTATAGTAGTAGTAGGTGGGACTAAGTGGTCATGAACCCTCTATTTACAGGCCAAAGTTGAGTCATCTTAATGAGGTGGCATGATCAATTAGTAGGATGAAGGGTTTAGCACCAATGTTTTCTACTCAAAGAATGTAGGTGCCCACAAGATCAAATGCTAGCACCTAAGAGGTAACAATGTCCCTCTTTCAACAACAACCATTCCCAAAAATCTTTGGGAATGGTACTACCTTTTGAGTGTGCTTGGAGGAGGGCAAGGGAGCAACTATTCTAGTGATGTAGAACCAAGGATAGGAAACGATAGTAGAGGTGGTCATTGATAGAGTGGTTCATGGACTTGACCCCCTTGCAACATTTGTACTAGATGTTATTGTAGTTAGAAGCATGCAAATATCTATAGGTGTAGGAAGTAAGAGATTCAATGTAGCCCAACATGAGAAGTTATTAGACTGATTGGTAGGAACAGGCAACTAATTTAAGATATCTTTGATATTCATAAAATCATCAGAGTTGCTTGAGGCTAGGGGCAAAGTTCTCATTGACAATGCCCAACTTGAGGTAGTGATAGCGCAAAATCGATGCTTGGCTATTGAGGTTGTGGAATTGAAAGCCTACCTCAATGATCCCACCATACTCAGCTAGAATGTAGCACAAGATGAAACTTTTCAATAGCTTTAGACAAAACTTCATGAGGTTGAGTACACGAAGAAGTCAACAACCTTTAATTAGTCTTTAGTAGATGTCATTGCATACAACATTTAGAAGGACTTATTGGAGGTTTGTAAGAAGAACATTAGACTCACCTAACAGAATCATTGCCTGTGAAATATCAAGATACAGAAAATAAAATGGCTAAATTCATCTGACAACAATAAGAGTAGCTTGCTAGGGTAAACACTGAATTAATAAGGTTGGCTATAGAAAATTAAAATCTCTCGATGGAGGAGGTGCATACCCTTCACCAAAATTTTTCCATTAAAATTGCCACCTAGAAAAATAAGGTCCCTAAATTTGAAAGGATTAAGAACCATTATAGGGACTAGGTTGGCTTGTAGAAAGAGATAAATGAAAAACATATCCAACTACTGAAGGTAAAGGTGAATGAGACCCTCCAGCAGCTCCAACAAGGAGGTGATGTATGGAAACCCAACTTGAATGGACTAAATGAATACAACAAAGTTGAACTCTACCTGAAGAAGCTACAAATCGAGGAGATGATGGAGTACATAAAGCTTGTCAACCTCCATTACTCAAACTTGGAAATGCTGACTGTTAGAAGGCTGAGGACGTTAGAATTGGAGAAACAAGTGGTCAACTTGTACCTTCTATATGAGGCAAAGCTCAAGTACCATAAGGGAAAAAAACAAAGCTAGAAATAGCCAATGTTGAACTTGTTGTTCTCAAGGTGAAGTTCATAGATCAAAGATCAATAATAGAGACTTGACCAAAAGAATGAATGACTACTAGAAGTTGTAAAATGTAGTTAGGGTGTTTGACATTAAATGAAAATAGTTTATTACCTAGTTTGTTAATGTTAAGGACTTGTTTCTTGCAATGCCTTTTCCTTGGGATGTTTCCATACTAACCCACATTTAAGATGCTATGTGGATTGTGTATGATCCCAAGGGTAAGGAGGAGAAGATGAAAGCATTGCTAGATGCTTTCCATATTTTTCTAAAAGTCATAGCTGTAGTTGGACAACCATAACCATAGTCTCAATCACAATAGCTATGTACATTAGAGGAAGGAGAAGGTCCTTTGACACCTCAAGAACCATGATCGACTAAGACTGTTTAATCTTCTTTCTTGTCTTCAAACCATCAGAGGAGTTGTGTTGTTAATTTTTTTCATGGTGTTTAATTTTGTTGTCATGAACATCTAATTTTATAATCCATACACTTGGGCACTTAGGGTTTGTTGTGTTAGTTTGTGTGTTAGTAGTTATTTAATAATCCCATACCTTCCCAAAATTTTGTGAGAGACTTGTTATCCTTTTATTCATTCAAGGATGAATTTTCATTTAGTCATTAGTGTATGATGAGTTACATTAATTAGCTACATCAATAGGATCTCGTCGATGTAATCGCATTAACATAGGGTTTTATGTGTTGAAGCATATCCATTGATGTAATGTCTTCAATCGCCTATATAAATGTGCAAATCAAATGCATTTATAGCATCCATTTTTAGTATCCTAGTGAAGCTCTTGCAATTCTTTCATTTGATAGTTAAAATATTTTTTAAGTACCCACAGTAGGAGTGAGAAGTGTATGGATTTTTATTCAAGCATTAATGTACTTGAGCACCTCGATGTGATAGGCAATAAAGATGAGCTTTCTTTACAAACCTTGCAACATATGGAATTAGCTTAATGTTTACTTAATGCATTTCTTATTTTAGTAATTTACTTTAATGCATAAAATTAATTAATTAATTAGAAATTAATTAATACACATATGTACGACCACTTCAAGCATATGTTAATGCTTGGTAATCCCAGTAGTGTTTAACGCTTGGTAACCTAGTAGCATTGCAACATGTTCAAGATGTGTAAGGAAAGTGGGAATGGATGCTTATGTTAGGATTAGATAAAGATTAGTTAGTTACTAGATTAATCAAACATTTAATTACTTTATTTTTTGGCACTTAGGGATATTTAAATAATAAATATAAAATGATAAAAATCATATGCCTTAGTTACACTTAACCATACACTTGCACTTCACAAGTGAAATTGAGAAGACAACGATCACGTATGTTAGATTCACTTCCTATATCTAGTCTAAAGTCTATGAAATTCGACTAGATCACATAGTGAATGATAGTGATTTGTATGATTGGACGTAGAGACTACTCACTGCTCATCAAGAAGCCTTAGAGCTATGTTGTTAGAACATTATTATTGGATGGATTCAAACTATACTTATTGTTGGAACTCTTGTTGGAACTCTTAGTGAAAATACTTATCTTTGCATTAGAATCTTCTTTGGCCTTATCAAGTAGATGAACCATGTTCATATATTATGGTTTGGTTATTTCTTATATCTTATTTTATGCAATGTTGCTATTTTTACCTTGCACCATTCATTTTTATTTTGATGTTTCTATATTATTAGATTCTTTTTGGAATTCATTACTAAAACTATTCATACTATTCTCTTAATATTTTTTTATATTTATCTTTCTCTTTAACACCTATACATCCTTCATTAATTAGTGCATCTATTATGATTTAAGGTTGCAATGATTCTATGACCTTGCAAGTTTAATATGAGTGTCATGACCTCTAACGTGAGTTGTGATCCAACTTGTGACATGCTTGTATGGTGTCAAGATAAGCCTCAATGTCACTTTTGACCTGATCATTAACATTCTCTACATTCTCAAGATAAGCCTCAACATTCTCAACCTTTGAAATGATGAAAATATAAAGTGAAAATGTAATATATGAAAAAAATGTAAGAAAGATAAACCTAAAAACTAATCTTTAAGAAATGTAGAATTACAGTAGCATAGGTGTAGTATAGAATGCAATTGCATTATGGTAGAATTATAGGATCTTATGGTTGTATAGAGTGGGCTATAGTATGGGATGTAGTTTACCCTATAGAAACAATCAAGTTTAGATAATAGTTAAGCTATTAGAAATCACATGAGGAAGCTAAGAAACCAATTGTTAGAGATTAATGGTAGAAACAACCATTGTAAGATACTTACATGAAAATTTTTGTAGGTTATAAACACTTTCATATTAAGAGGAAAACTAGTACTTATTGGGAGTAGTTAGAACTAACAAGTACATTGGTTATTAAGTAAGGGAACACCAAACTTAAATTTAGCTAGTAAGCACACTGCTAATCATATAGAGAAATATTGACATTTGCTTTTTTTATATAGAAGATTAGTAGTCTATAATGATTATCATATAGGATTTAGAATTTGTAGCAAGCTATATTGCAAAATAATGTGGAAAGTAAATGATTTAGGTAGTTAGGTGTAATATCCCTAAACTTATTGAGTAAAAATTAAAGTTAGATATTGGCCATATAAAGGTAATAAAAAAAGTAAACTTAACAAATCCATAAAATCAATCCATTTTTTTAACAATAACCATGACCAATTATTAGTAAATATGTCCAAAGAAACCAAAAGAATAAGAAGGAAGACTATCATCATCTAAAAGGCTACAAGTCCCATAACATATATTAAACAAGAAATTACACATTTCAATTATGCAAAAAATAACATATCCATCTTAATGAGAATAAAAAGCTCTTAAAAAATCTAAATAGACCACAAGGCTAGGTTCTAGATAAGCTAGTAGTCCATGCTTGTAAAGCATCATTTGAATTATTAGAAACTTCAACTCTATCTATAAAAGATAAAAAGAAGGATTAATTCAAATGTGAATAAGTAGGGAAATATTATATGAAGTTCTATTAATATCAATAACAAGAAACCATGGCTTGAAAGCTCATAAGGTAGAACAACCATCAACATGTGGTAGTAAGAACCATATCAACAATCCACCAATAAAAGTAAGATGCTAAAGATCAAATCCTAACCAAGATTCCAAAAGTATTAAAGATCCTAATCATCATCACCATTATGAATGAGCGGCAAGTACCCCTATGTCCAACCATATGAATCATAAGCGTTCATGCATAGTTTGGTCAAATTCTATGGATGGGACTAGCTGTAGCATCTAGATTGTTAAGCATTGATCATAGGATGTTGTCTTCCCACTTGGACTAGCAGTAGCTTTGTCACGTACGGTTTAGTCTAAAGTGAGGCATATGATAATTGATGTCTTTAGGCCCTAATTTCTCTTAGAAATAAACATAATTAGGAATGAAATTTAATTCAAAGTATAAGTAATGATAATGTAAATCTACTTTAGCCTAGAGTGATGAGTATCTAGTCCTAGCTTATCGTACACGTCTTGGACTCATGTAATTGTTACTGGGTTACCAAGCATTCTACTATTGGATGAACAAAGTAATAACACTACTGGGATTACCAAATGATTACACTTAAATGCTCTAAACTAGTCATACTCATTCTACTTTACTAATGAATAAGGAAACTAGAGTTCTTGGAAATGTAAACGATTAAACTAAGAAAATAGTAAAAACTATGCTAAGTAAAATAGTAAAACTAAGTGGATGTTGCAATGATGAAAAAATTCTTGATCTTTATTTTTGAACATGAATTGTGCCCAAGTACACTTCACACAAATAAATATTTCATACAACTTCTCAACACCACACTGCAGGCATTCACGCTATCACTAAATCTATGAAACAAAATTGCAAGAATCTACCTAAGGATGGAATGAAAATTATGTGGATCTATGCATCCAAGTGTTGTATTTATAGGTTGCACACATCTTGTGATATCAGATCTATGATGTCATAGCATGTGCTACAATATTGAATATACAACATCATAGTTACGATATTATAAGTGAAGGAAAATTAACTTTTTTTTTTCAAATAATTGTGACATCACATCTACAACATTGTAGATGTGATGTAGCATCTATGATACAACAACCAACTGAGATGCACCAATAGTGATGCTAAAATGTAGATGTGATGTAGCATCTATGACATAACATCTACGATATCTTAGCCAATTGATGATTCATCATACACCCACAACTGATTAAAAACTCATCCTTGAGTTAACAAGATAGGACTAAGCTTTCTTTACAAAATTGGGATTGTATGAGATTATTGATTGACTCTAACTACTAATTGACTCTAAGTGTCACAGTGGTGTGTACAAAAATTGCACAGTTACATGACAAAATAAAAAAAAATTGAAGTGGCTTGATGTAGTTCATATTTCAGGCATTGATGGCTCTTCCATTAGCTTCTTCCCTTTGTTGTTAGGCTTCTGAAAATTTTTTCCTCTTCTATTCTTGTCTTCTTTTTCCATATGGTCTTTCTACTAAGTATGACATAAAGACTCCTTTGATTTTAACTATTGCATAGGAATTTGTATTTCACCAGAATTAGTATGTTTCTCCAAAGTTCCATTCACCACCGTTGGTTAGTGTGGGCCATAATGGAGAGGCTTGGAGTTGCATCTTTATAGCTTCCAAGTTGTGAAGGCCTTCCTTCTAGTATCCTCTTCAAGACCATCTATAGTTAATCAAGAGTTTAGGATTACCAAAATTTCTTCATCGATGCTTAGTTGTTCATAATCCTTCTCATACTCTCGGTTATTATTTTCTTGCTTATTATGGCCTAAAATAGTTGGTATAGTTTATTAGGAGTATGATCTAAATCTTTTTGGCCTTGTTTTTATTGATTAACATTAAGATTCTTATTATTTCTGTGTACTTACCCTTTATAGTATCTTCTAGCGTTAATAATTTTTGGCTCAAATTTTCAAATTTTGGCTTATATCACATAAAGCACCCTCCTCCCATGACTAATTTGAGTGCTCTAGGATCAACAGGATTTAAGAATTTTGAAAATTGGAGCTACGAGGATGAAGTTATGGACTTTGGAAACTAGTGTGCAAGAGGGCTATGGAAAAACTACAAAAAAAAAAAAAAAACCTCTTGCTACAAATGAGAGAAATGAAAAATTTCGCTAACTCTTGCATGTATATCCATTAACTATGACATCATTGCTAAAAAGTTCAAATTTTTCATTGATTTTTCTTGGAAAAAATGAGTCAGATGAAATTTGTATAAGATATAAAGTTTATCTAGAAGATCATGATCATTAGTGATGCATAGTTTTTGAAAATTTGACATTCAAGGTTCATGAAGAAGGAATATCAAGCAACAAAATTTTATGGTATGGATAAGAAATGGATAATGAATTTCTAATGTAAAGACAAATTATTAGATGATATGGAAAGTTTAATAGATGTTTTGGAAGGCACAAGATGATGTGGAATTTCTTGGAAAGTATGAAACACAAAATTTATACAAGTGGATCCTCCTTAAATCAGGCTCCAGCCCTTAGTGCCCTTGTATAACCACACCTCAAGTGTTCTTAGGCACTCCAGGAGTTGAATGTAAGACATACCTGTCTAGCAAAACACACATGTTATATTGCAAGATTGGGAAAATAACTTTATATTATACAAAACCATAAGTTATGATTAATAATACAGTGAGGTGAGATGGACCAGAGAAAGGATTGTTGAACTTGGGACATGAGGTATCTTACCATAGGCATAATGAATTCTTGTGTGTTATTAATGGTTAAAGTAATCATTAGCCCTTCTTTTCAAGATTCAAACCAAGTTCAAACCACTTTCCAGTGACATCACATTATTTCATCTCTAAGAGTTACAACCATAAGACTACCACTATTTCAAGGAGTATTACCATTGGGAAATGGAGGAGTTTATTAATTTCACTTTTTATTTATTTTTAGATTCCTTAGAAGCCACCTACCTTCAGGCATGGGTAACATGTCTTTCTAGTAGAATACCCAAAAATTTATTTTGGTGCATTTATTTTATTTTTTAACTGTGTTAACCTTACCAAAGGACTACCTTCAAGCATGGGTAACATGTTGATGAGTAGCAAGATACCCCTACACCCAACCATACAAATCACAAACGTTCACACATGGTCCAGTCGAATTTCATGGATGAAACTAGTTGTGGAATCTAGATCGTTATGCTTTAATCACAATTCATTATCTTCCACTTGGACTAGTGGTAGCTTTGTCATGTATGGTTTAGTCCAAAGTGAGGTATATGATGTTGTCTAATCCTATGCTAATCCTAATGACAATAAAGAGATAAATTAATTAAGTTAATGAACAATGAAAAGTAAAATCTAAACTAGCCTACATGTGATGAGTATTCATTTCTAATTGTCCGTACATGCCTTGGACTTCATGTAACTACTGCTAGAATTGCCAAGCATACATCATTGGGTGTGCCAAATAATACATTGTTGGATTACCGAGTACTTACACTTAAGTGCTCGTGATTAAGTTGTACTCATTCCACTTAATGATAGGAATAGTAAATAGCAATAAATGGAAACATTAACTAAAGAAAATAGTAATTAATTAAAGAATTAAATAATTAAAGTAATAATAAATCTAAGTGAATGTGGCAATGATGGGAGTAATCTCAATCTTTATTTCCAGTCATGTAATGTGTTCAAGTACATCACACTCGAGCAAAGGTGCCATATGATTACAAACATCACATTGCAGGCATGCCATGGGAAATGCAGAAATCTAAGAAAGACTATCAAAAACTAAGAACTAAACACTATCCTTTCTATCTCTCAACCATGCACCTAAGTGCTGTATTTATAGGCTAGCATGAAAGAGATGATATTTGATATATGACATCATTTCTTGGGACCTAATATCACATATCTAATATTGGGGCCAACCAATTCATAACTCATCACATGTCTTTCTAGTGACATGGTAATGTAGCACTTATTTTACTCTTACTCTCATTTTTTGTTAGATCTATAGGGATATAAGACAATATAAGCAATAGGATAGGACTAATAGAAGTGATCCAAGAGAATCCACAAATCCCCTTGATGTCACACCCTTGACATTCCCACGTGGTTCATCACTTTTCAGTCTAGGCATAATGATCATAAGTTTATTCTTAGTTTTGTGATTGAAAGAATATCATTGTGGCCATGGTAAGAACCTCTTATTAATGGAATGGATGGATGAATGTTGTGGTCTCACTGTACAAATAATTAGTCCCTTATAACTTGATAACATAGAGAAATATTCATCTTATTGGACTACATCTTGCCTTATTCTTGGTGTGTTTTATTAGCAATTAAAAATATTTACAAAGAAAATGAAAAAAAGTAAGAAAAAGATGAAAAGAATGAAAAATGTAAAAGAATAAAAAATCATTAAAGAATTGAAAAATGTGAAAGAATTAAGAAATTGTTAAGAAATTGAAAAGTATAAAAAAATGTGAAAAATTATAACAAGAAATTAGAAATACAAAAATAATTGTAACACAAAAAATTAGAAAGCATTTATTAATTCCTGAATTAGGATGAGATATCTCCCCCACAACTGAACTCATGGGCAAGTGTTCGGAAAATGCATCCTAGTTCCCCTAGATCATACACTAGAGGTTTCTTACTTATCATCTTGAATGATTTAGTTTTTCTATTATCATCCCATGTAATCATGTTTGTAATTGAATTTTTATCATCTAAGTATTTAGAACCTCTTTCTAATGGTGTATGATTTTGGTTTAGTATTTCCATTTGTAAGTTCTTAGTTGGGGTCATTTTCTTAGAATGGGAATTAATAAGTGGTTTAGATGTTTCCATGCATGTTTTAGACATGTTTAGGTTCTTAATTTATAGCCATTGGGTATCTTTTGGTTTAGTGGCCCATGCTTCGATTTGTCCACTTACTTATTTTCACATCTATTGTGAGTTGGTATAGGGATCATGTTAATATTTTAAACTTTCAACCCTTAATTGCACCCTTTATCATTATTAGTGATGCATGGAATTACCTGTATCTCCATAGTGATAGGTTCATCTATTATGTTTTGCATTGAAATGGTAATGGGTGTTGGCCCTTGTGTAGAATTGGGAGATATTATTTTGGTGAAAAAGGTGTTGCACTAGGTTGGCCTTGTGCTAGTTTTAATGAGCTAGTAGGTCTACAAGTTTTGTGCTCATGTGTGGAAATTGTCCTAAATAAAGAACATTTTCGAGATGGTGTTTGAGGTCTACTAGCATTATCATTTATGTGTATGTTCATAGCATAAGTGGCATTCTGTTGTTGATGTTGTGGTGCTAATCCTTCTTGTGTTATTGGTGGTGACATACGGTGGAGAAAAGTATGATAATATTGAGAATGTAATGAAGGATAAGGGGTTTGAGATGGTGATCCCACAGGAGATGTTGTGGGTTGATGACATTCGAAAGAGTGGTAGTAGTGGTTTTAGTTAGAAGAAGTAGAACCATATGAAGAAATAGGTTGTTGAACATAATATTCATATGGCTTCGGCTGGTAATAAGAGTACTGTTGATTTTTTAATTGCATCCCACATGGCCATGGGTTTTACCACTGTGAGTGATAGTAGTTTTTATGTTGATAAGAAGTCCCATAAGTATAGTATGGTTGATTGTAGGACTATCCATAATTACCTTGTGAGTAAGGTAATTTCCTAGGCATTTTCTTTTGTATGAACTTGGGATTCAAAGAAAAATCCCCAAACTCTTGTAGATGTAACATGATTGGGCAATAGCCCTTTGGATGGTCATATTGGTAGATTTCTCATTCATCATCCTCTTTTGTGGTTGAGTCTATAGCCTCTCCTTCTACAGCTATTTTCCCTTTTTTCCAATACATGTTCCTACCTATTTCTTTGGTCTTTTTCCTCTTCTTCTTTTTCTCACTTGATCCTTTTTGTATTGCCCTCTCCTCTAAGGTTTTCATGTAAGTTGTAACTTTTTCATTTATCAACTACCACACCTCATATATCCTTGCTTCAAGCTCAACAATAGACTTGTGTATTGGCAAGGTTTGTTGTGAAATCATCTCATCAAGATCTACCCCTTTTCCCTCATCATAGATATGGAAACTCTTCTTTTGAAGAGTTAGGTCCCTATTATATTCCTCTACATTCTCTCGTTGACATAGCTCTCCTTCTTCTTTTGCCACCTACTCAACTAGCCTTTGTATCTGATGGGCTTTTAATTCAAATAACAAACCTTGGGCATAAATCCCAAGGGTCTCCCTTGTTTGGTTATGAAGCCCATCTATGATGTGGAAAAGTTACTCTTTTTGAGAGAAATCATGGCATGGACATCCATGTAGTAGTGAATAGTATCTATTTAAGGCCACATCCAATGATTCATGTTTTTCTTGCCTCCATTCTTGGATTTTCTTTCTTAGGTTGGACACTCTTGCATAGGTTTGGTATTTCTTGTTGAAGAGTTTCAGCATTGTAGACCATTGATGGATTGAATCTAGTTTCAATGATCTATACCAACTTTCAGCTTTGTCAACTAGTGTCCTAGGAAAAGCTTAAAATTTTGCCACTTACTCTCAATGTTTTGCAAGGTGCAAACATCATGAAAAGCATGTAAGTGATGTTGTGGATTAGAGTTATAGCCTCCCTTAAATTTAGGGATGTTATTCATATCAAGCCTTTTGATGCGACTTTCCCTTTGATGCCTGTGGGGTATGCTAACTACCTCTGTTATCTATGTCATGCTTCTAGTAGCCAATAAAGGTTCATCATTGTCAGACATGTTGTGGTGACAATTTTTATTTCTATTTCTATTTGTTTGATTATGATGATCTTGTCTATGCTCAATTTGATGATCTTGTCTATTTCTATTCCTATCTTCATCTTGACCCCTTATTGTATCTCTATCTCTATACCTACGTTCATCTTCATCAAAACTATATGTGGAAGAGGAAGAGGAAGATGGTGAATTGGGAGAATCACCATGTCTCTCATATTTTTCCCTTTAGTCCCTTGAAGTATCTCTTTTAGGTTTGGAGGAGGCCCTAGGCCTTGAGGTCCTCCTTGTTCTAGGAGTTAATTCATCTCCTCTAGAATTATTTGCATTAGTTGAACATAGTCTTTGAGTGTAGTAAGGGTCTAAATGAGCATAGGAAATCCCTACTTGTGGTTCTTTACTCCACTTTTCCTTAGTATAGATCCTATCATTTCTCCAACTAGTGTTTTCATCATGTGATGCATTATTGGATTTTATGTGAAGAAGATATGGTTTTTTTTTGATAATGTGTGTGACTTAAAATATTGATGTTTTCTAAAAGATAGATCATTAATACATTTATAGCAATTGTGTATAATATAATTAATCTAGATAACTAGCACCATCCTTGACAATGATGCCAATGATGAGTAGTGGGTACCCCAATGTCCAACCATACGAATCACAAGCATTCATGCATGATCTAGTTAAATTCCATGGATGGGACTAGTGGTGGCATCTAGATTATTAAGCATTGATCATAAGATGCTACTTCCCACTGGGACTAGTGGTAGCTTTGTTAGGTATGGTTTAGTCCAAAGTGAGGCATATGATAATTAATGTTGTTAGGGCCTGATTACTCCTAGTGATAAACATAAGTAAGAATGAAATTTAATTCTAAGTCTAAGTAATGATGGTAATGTAAATCTACTCTAGCCTAGAGTGATGAGCATTCGGTCCTAGCTTACCATACACATCTTAGGATCATGTAACCATTACTAAATTACCAAGCATTATACTACTAGGAAAACCAAGCAGTAACACTACTGGGATTACCAAATGATTATACTTAAATGCTCAAAACTAGTTGTACACATTCCGCTTTACTAATGAACAAGTAAAGTACTTGGAAATGTAATTGATTAAACTATGAAAATAGTAAAAACTATGCTAAGTAAAATAGTAAAGCTAAGTGGATGCTGCAATGATGAAAAAAATCTTGATCTTTATGTTTGAACATGAACTTTGTCAAAGTACACTTCACTTGAATATAGATTTCATACAATTACTCAACACCACACTGTGGCCATTCGTTGTATTGCTAAAACTATGAAATGAAGGATCCATGCATCCAAGTATTGCATTTATAGGTTGCACACATCCCACAATATTATATCTATGATGTTGTAGCATGTGCTATGATATTGGATATATGACATCATAGATATGACACCGTAGATACGATATCATAGTCATGATATCATAGGTGAAAAAAATTGACTTTTTTTCAAATAGTTGCAACATCACATCCACGACATAACAACGAACTAAGATGCATCGACAAGGATGCTACAACACAGATGTGATGTAGCATCTACGATATCTCAGCCAACTAATGATTCATCAATTATTATCCACACTCTATTAATCTACACTCTATGAATCATGTGATCTAATTGTCAAGGATGCTACTTTTCATGTGATCACACTCTAGAGTGTGGTGGTGAACTAAGATGCATCGACAAGGATGCTACCACACTCTATGAATCATGTGATCTAATTGTCATGTGCACTTTTCACTAATTAACATTCCACAATTTGTAGGCCTACTACATTTTAGATTTTAATTATCTTTCAACCAATGATTATAGTTTATTTGTGTGAAATTATCCTAAAACTATGATTATTTTAAAGAAGTCCAACCTTCCTAAGGGATAAGGGAGCAAATCCTAATCTCTCTCTATAATCCAAGTTGGGATTCATCAAATATAGAGTTCATTGCTATAATTAATAGAAGGGAATTTTAATCCATCTTTAGGATTTTTAACAACCTATTGATTCCCACATCCTTTGATGCTAGCTTCTTAATATTATTCATATTAAATTATTTGTTAGTTATTAGAATTTAAGATATTATAATGATTAAAACATCTACATGAAGTACTAACACTGTTAGTCAACAAATCTAGGTTATTAGATGATGGATATTTATAAAATTCAACAAGGATGTAGATCAAAAAAGACATTCTAAATAATACCTCTCTCAATTTTTGACTCTCGTCATCATGCCTAAAACTTACGATCATGACCTTACTACTACTCTACCACTATTTATGCCACTTATTGTTACCAGTTTGCTAACTAGTCGTGTCCTAACTATAAGCTTTGTGTAGTACTATTTTTTCTATTGTAATCCTAGTGCTCTTAGGGCATAATCCTATAGCAAGTACCATATGATCTATTGCATTGGCCAAAATCTTTGCATAGTGATCTAATTATGGATCTACCATAAGCTTGATTCTTTAGTTTGATAACAACATGTGCATTATGAAGTGACCATGTATTATGTCCTTTTTGGACTATTGGCATGATAGGATTGTGAGTTAACCACTAGGGTGTTCAATTTAATGGAAATTAACATCTTTCAATATAACCTAATCATGACTTTAGCGTGAGTTGGTAGTAAGCTTAGAGTTAATTCTACTATCAAATTATAATGAATTTGAAGAAGGATGCAAACCCTTGAAAACACTTGAATGGGCTTGGAAAAATAAATATAAAAATATGAAAAACATAAATATCCTCAAATCAAACCCTAAGGTAAACTAAGAATGACAAATTTACCTCTTGATAACCCTAGTTTCATAAATTGACATTATCCAAATGTGCATAAGAAATAGAATTAATGCAAAACCCTCAAAGACCCTCTTAGATACATTGAATGGAGTCAACTAATCCTATAAAAATAATATTAAATGAAAATAGAAAATAATATTGATAAACAATATGTAACTATCAATAAAGATTCTTAATGTAATGTTTCCACTAAGCACTAAAGTAATAGTGAACCAATATATGTACCACCATTTTCTAGTGAATCTTGCTTTCTAGGAATATTCTACTTTATCATAACTTTATATTTTTACCTTAAGTCTACTTGCTATTTTAAATTCAAGCATGAATGATTTAAAGTGATGTAAAATTTTTTAGGGCAAGAATCATTCTAACTAATAATTGATTTTCTTCACCTAATTTTTCAAGATTGGCTGTAAAGATATATACTTGAATAGACATCTTTAAAATTAAAATTTGTTTTCTTTTCATGTTGTTTTAGAGTTTAACCCCTATTTAGTGCTCAACATGTGATGTACTATAAATTTTTCTTATTATTAACATCATTTTTCAAATTGATGAAAATATACATTACAATAAAATTTTTAAATTATATATAGTATAAGGGAATAAAGACAACAAAAATTAGGTTTTGAAACTTGCTAAAGTTGAAAGTATCAACAAACAAAACTCTTGAAAATAATAGTTGAAAATCATGCAACCTATTACTATACATCTTAGAATATTTACCAAAAGAACATTTGTAGAAATAATAAATAAAAAATATTATATGTAGGACAAATGATATCTAAGTTCATCAATACTTAGTAGACCTGGGTGAATTAAGCATTAAAGAAAATGCTTAACTTTTTGAAATATAGATGATTTCAAAAGAATTTAGACTAGTGTTAAAAGGAAGAACATGATTGATCATCAATCTTGTAAAACCTTGGTAAAGCTCTAGCTAAATTATGATCCTCTAATACACTATTAAAGCTTTTAATTGAACTATATAAATAAACTTCTTTAAAATGGTATTGCTGTAAAAACTTCTAAATTGTTTATAGATTCAATATCTATGCTAAGTATTACATAGTCATGGGTATTTCATATTATGAAATATGATTATGCTATGGAGTTAAATAATTAACTAAAGAAATGTTTTAAAAGAAAACACCAAATTTGCATTGGTTTGGCTACCTATTTATTACTAATAAAATTAAATAGCAATATGTTTTAAATAATGCAAAATTCTTTACCATGCTCATCTTGAATTTTTAATTAGAAAATATAAACTTAGGCTTTTGAACCTTTAGATTTTTTAAATAGCCACTTATTTTGGCAAGATATTAGGTTAATCTTGATTTCTTTCCATTTTTGTAAGAAAAGGTAGGTGTATGTTTATGCAAATTGACTTTTTCATAAAATTCAAGAATATTAATGTACATAAGCATTCTCATTTATAGTGCACTAGTTTTCAATCCCCCATTCCAATTTATGTTAAAGTCAATTAGGTTGTGAGGAATTTCCTTTGTTTTGGTGGAGAGGAGTGTTGTCAATTTCCTTTGATTACTTAGGATAAGATGGCTATCCTAATTCATGCAAGTGGTTGTGGGCTTTGGGATTTCAAGAGGTAAGCTTGCATTCTATTTGCTAAGCTAACTTAGGAGGTTTGGTCCTATGTAGACAAGCGTGGGATCAATTATCTTTGGATGTGCTACCCTAATTTGTGGACTTGCCTAGCTAAAGCCTCGAAGATATGGAAAACCATTAATAAAGAATGGACTTTCCTTCAGTCACTAAGGCATTCGGAATTTGGAAAACCAAACATTCTGGTGGAAGGTCTTTTGATAGGAAAAGCTCCTCACAAAATGATATGGGAAGTTTTTTCTGAAGTAGTCATCCTATTATATTGTAGTCCAAGGACACATGTAAAGGATTGGTTCAATAGGCTGTAGTGAAGAATTCCATCAGTCTTTTATAATGATAATAGATATGACCAATTCATCAAAGTTCTTGACATCTTTAAAAGACATAGCCCCTCTACTTCAACTCATGAAGATACCTTATAGTTTACTTTGACAAATGATAGATAGTGGATCTCATGTCTTTATAGGTAATCCTTTGCCAAACTAAGGGGATGGAATCTTATTTGGAGGTTGCATTATTGACCAAAGGTGAGGTTTTTTGCTTAGTTGTTGTCTCATCATGCAATACTTACTTAGAAAAAACTCTAGTGATAGGGTTTTGCTATGGCCTCTTGGTGTATCCTTTGCTATAAGGAGGTTAAAAATGCAACATAACTTTTCAAGGAATGTTTTTTACAAATGTTGTAGCTTGATTTGTGCGCATGTGAACTGGGATCCTGGGATCAGTGTTGGGCAATGATTACAAAAGGACCTATCATTCAAAGCCACTTGCATAAGATTTCATTATGGGTAGAGGTCATTTGGGAGATTTGGCTTGAGTGAATTGCTCACAGTTTTTGTGCAAAGTGCCTAAACTCACTCGATTTATGTGTCTTGAAAGCATTTGCCAACTTTCACTTGTGGGAAAACATCCATGAATGCACAATGATAATGTTTAACACTTGTAACTCCTTGTAAGATGAGCCAATGTGGCACCCATATACTATGTTATTTTGCTTTTTTGAATACACATATCTGAACTTTATGATGTTGCACATAACTATTTTTTTTTTTTTTTGGGTTTCAATACCCTATAGGAATGCCTTGGGCTTTTTGATTGGTCTAGGTGTTCGTATGTTTTGTTGGAGGATCTTCTACCTTCCATGATGATATTGTTGTTGTAATTGCTGATTTAGGGATTCACCCCTCTCGTTATATAAATGATTAGCTGTTCCCTAAAAAAATACAAATCAAGAGTTTTAATTTTTAAAATAACTAAATAAAATTTGCATTATAATAAAAAAAATTTATAAACAGATTTTATTACCTCCTTAAACCTTAATGATCTTACAACCACCATGTGGAACAAAAATAACATAAACCGGGTTGGTTCCTACCATTATACCAAGCCTTCTTGTTCGTAGTGTTATCCATGATTTTGATATTTGGGGGGAAAGGAAAAGCAAAGTTCTATATTTCTTAGAGATTCTAACCAAATTTTGTTAGAAGACCATCGAATATCTAAGGAAAAAGAAGATTATTAAAATTTACCTTCATGAAATTGAAATTTTCTTACATTTATGAATTTTCAATTCTTGGTAACATTTAAGAAAAATCAATTAAATTTATAATAAAAATATTTAATCTCTGATATTTATTTTAATTTTATTTGAATTCTACAATTCGAATATTGGTTTTTCACCGGAAATTTTGAGTTATCTATGCCAATTCAATATGCTTATTTTCAAGATTTTACACTTATTTAATTTATGTACAGTTAGGTGTGAACGCGATTAACTATTACGTTTAACTCGTAATCTGGCTACTAGAATGTGACTTTGAATGAAATAATTGTTGGCGCTGTGGTCTTAAAATTTAGTTTTGCTGAGTGTAACTTCCAAACTCTTTCCGTGCAAGAGGAATCGCTGTTGCCGAACATTCCATGCAGGTAGTTTGGAGAAATTGAAACATCAAGCACCTAATTCTCCCGTTTGGAATATGTTTAATCCATCTCACTTGGTTCAGTGTTTTCTCCATGAGATGTAATATGTTTAATCCATCTCACCTGGTTCAGATGGGTTATGCTAGCAAAGGTGCGAAAACGTTTCTGAACCAAAGCTTGGCTTGGAGTTTGGGACAGTGGTCAGTCACAAGGGTTTAGATCCTTGCTTGACTTTGTAAGCCAAGTTTAGCGCCCTCGCTGTTGCACTGCCATTGCCAAACAGACTTGCCAAGCACGCAGGTGTTGTTAGGTTTTTAATACGTTGAGTTTCTTTATTGCCAGAATTACAAGTGTACGTGCAGACGTAGGCGTTGCTTCACTCCGGGCCTTGGCTGTCTTACGCCGCGGCCACCAACCACAACGTTCACTGGACCGCATATTTACAGCTCTGCCCAAATAAATATCATACCACAGCACCTGAGGAGAATCAAGGGAAGTACCCAACGACGAACACAAGCAACCATAATCATAGTCATCACAGCTGCAGCAACGAATCATTCAAGGGCGATGCAGTTCATGCACGGCATGAAGATGATGAACATGGTTTGCGGAATTGCACTGGCGCTGCTGGCCTTGGCGTTGGCCATGATAAGAGGTCATGCGCAGATGCATGAGAATGGGAGGCTGAGCCCCAATTTTTATTCCGAAACATGCCCAATCATGGAGAAGGTGGTGCAAGAGGTGGTGTCCAACGCAACGGCGCATGACCCCAAGGTCCCTGCGCGCCTTCTGCGCATGTTCTTCCACGACTGTTTTATCAGGGTAGGCAGTAGCAGCATACCAGTAGACTAGGCTAAGCCCACTGTTCTGTTAGTTTTTGCTGCATCATATAATGAATGAATGAATGAATGGTCCGTCATTATGAAGTGGTGATTAATTCCATGGCCACATTACATTGTTTTGCAGGGCTGCGATGCATCGGTGTTGCTGGACTCAGTCGGGAACAACACGGCGGAGAAGGATGCACCGCCAAACGTGTCACTGAGGGCGTTCTACGTTATCGACGACGCAAAGAAGAAGTTGGAGGAGCAATGTCCAGGCCACGTTTCCTGCTCCGATATTCTGGCCCAGGCCGCCGCGGTGGCAGTTGCAGGGGCGGGGGGACCTGCCTGGCCAGTCGAGAAGGGACGCACAGACGGCATCTTATCAGTGGCAAACGACACAAGGGCGCTGCCGACACCCACAATGGAGGTTTCCGAGCTTCTCAGTGCGTTCGCCCGGCGTGGCCTCAGCGTTCGCGACGCGGTGGCTCTGTCGGGTGGACACACGCTGGGCTTCTCTCATTGCTCCTCCTTCGTGTCCCGCCTTCACTCTTTCAACGCTACGCACAACACTGATCCGTCTCTGAGCTCGTCTCTGGCAGTATCGCTGGGTCAAGTCTGTCGCAGCAACCACTCCGCCGCTGCCGGGGCTTTCCTGGACTCCACCCCCGCCCGATTCGACAACTCCTACTTCTCCCGCCTCCTCAGCGGACGCGGCATCTTGCACTCGGACCAGGTTCTCTGCGGAGATGTACATTCAGATTCACATACAAATTCAAATTCTGCCACTCGTTCTCTAGTGTGGCTATACGCGTCCGACGAGGGAGCATTCTTCCGAGACTTCGCCGACGCCATGGTTCGTATGGGTCGCATTGGCCTGGTGACTCCCCCCAGCGGCCAAATCCGTCGCCACTGCCGCTTCGTCAACTGATGCACTTTGGGCGTTGGTTTCATTCGTTTCTGCATCATTGCATCCCTCTTTAACTCGTAAAATATCCTTTTTCAAATCTCCTTCTGTATCATCATATATCGGATCGGGTTGGTAAGTGTTAAGGATCAGGGTAAATAAGTCATAATGATTCATAATTAGAAGTCCGAAAATGATTGATTTCTTTCCAAAAATGAAGTTTATTATAGAAGTCAAGTCGATTCAAATTAGATCGCTAATAATTCTAATCCGAATCCGACCACTGATAGGTGAACCGGCCATCTATGGCCAAATTGGAAAACTATATATAATATAATGTGATGCATGCGTGCTGGCTAAATATACCTACCCTAGAGCCTGATTGCGGCTATAAAATTTCGTGCAACTGCGCAATGGTTTGTAATGTCTTTTATAATAATAAAAGCGAAGAGAAGATTCAACGGCTCGGTTTGTGAAGAATTCATGTTGTTTGAAATTTCGACTTCTACTCGAAAGGTTTGGTTGCATAGGTTTGCAGCATCTGGTATCAGTTGCGTTCTGCCGCCCGTCTTTGACATCGCTTACGTCGCAGCCTTAGCATTTAACGGCAAGTTTACGCTGTGTTCAACATACTGCATCAGCAATCCCGTTCTAACAATTTCTTCGCCCCCCTATCAAAAGACCTAGCCTGCTACTTCCGTTTTAAAGAAATTGAGACGGAATAAAAATACATGTTTTGAAAATATCATTAAAAAGTTATTAAATATTCTTTTTAACATTTGAAAGAAATTAATTAAATTTGCAATTGTAATATTCTATTTATGTTTAATATGCATTAACGTTAGGAAAATCTAATATATTCATATTCATTGTTACTATTTGTATTGCATAGTTCTCATGTTTGCTCTTCCCAAAGAATTTTCAGTTATCTATATTTGACTATTTTCAACTCTTAGATGATCAGATCCTATTCATGTTCTGCCAATTGTATATCTTAATTTAAGCTAAATAAGAGCAAACCAATAGTTTTCCTTTGAATTAAGGTCTTCCATGATATTATTTAAATAAAATTTTTTTTTCCCCTTTGGACATTTTCTGGAACTCCATTCATTACAAAATTAATTTTATTCAAATTTTACCAACTAGATAATTTCCCCAATAATTTTGATACAGCCATTTTAAATATTTCGGCCCTTCATTATCTCCAGATGGCTTGTTAGTGCCTTCAAATAGTTGAGGATATGCTTTTAAATGTTCTTTGGTAAACTGAAATTCAATTGGAACTGTATTCATGTACATAAAATTCTATTGCATCTCTTAGGTTTAAGAAATGTATTATATTGCTTCGGACAATGAAATGATTTAAGATATTAGATCACATTTTAGATAATTTAATTAAAACATCAAGCTGGATTTTTTATTCTTCTTTTATGGCATTTGTTTTATAGCAATTGGAAATATTTTTCTCATTTTCAATGTTTCCATAGCTTACATGCACTTGCTAGTGTTATTTAGTTAATGTGGCTCAAGAAGCTAGCTCAATTGGTTATGTTTTACAATAGCTTTTAATGTTTTAAATTAAACAAATAATTTTTTAATGTTCTCACTAACTCGAATTTAGTCCAAATAAGTATTTTTATATTAATATCAAATCATATTTTTACTTATCCTAAAATAGAATGTTGTTCATCTTAGCCATGATAGACAAGTTGAAAAGATAGAACCTATAGTTATTTTCCTAAAAAATATAAAAAATAACTAACAAATTACTTCTCTTTTGAATAGATGAATTAACTTTTTCTTTTCTAGATAGATATTTCAGATATACAATTAACCTTTTTGTGAAAAATGAGATGTCAAACTATGAATGAATCACAATACCTTGCATAAGTCAACATTAAATATGAATTGTTTAAACATGTGGAATCCATTAATTGTATAATTTAATTATATTTTTAGCTTTCTAATATAATATTGGGTTTTCTATAAGTTTCCATGAATTTAAATGAATTTGCAATTTTGTAGTCTTTGTCAACCATTAAAGTTCTATGTGATGTTGGCATTTTGTCTATACTATATGCTGGCTAGGAATCTTTATCTTGTTTTCATTTGCAATATTATCAACCTACAAAGTAACTTGTTAAAAACATGTTTGGAAAGCAACTTCAAATCTAAAAATTCCTATGAAATCATTTATACATAGCTTGGTATTGACTAAACTGAATTTGACTTCATGGGTTGTTTACTAATTTTTGTAAGTTAAGATAGCTTCTTTTGTAAATGAGTGTATGGATAAAGGAAAACATGTGCAACACATATATTAAGAATGTAAGAAAGAAGAAAAAAAAAGTTAGGAGAGCTTCCTGAAGCACACATGCAACTTACATAAGAACACTTAAGAATTTAAGGAAGAGCTTCTGTTCAGTTCAACCCAAATGCAAAAAGAAGGCAAGTTACAATGGGAGGGGTTCACCCCTATTTATACTTTTTTGATGAGGATTTTGCCTTTTGGAATATGGGACACACATGAATGCTCTTGGACCCTTCTTACTCTTTTTGCAAGTTTTCTCAATCCCTAACCTTCTAAGATCATTTTCCTTCATATAAACACACTTATAACACCTATTATATCAAGATTAACTATCACAACATCAAAGGAAAGACTGCTGCTATATCCTACTCTATTCAACATCAAAGTAAACATGGATGGAGGAGTTAAGAGTACACATTCACACTATTTCTAACACATCCTTCTTTAGTGTGCAATGTGCGAGAACCATGGAGTTAGAGCTTTGAGGATATCATTTTCTTATTTCTTTAATAGATAGTCCAATTTGTATGCTTCAAGAGGCTTTGTACGGATATCAACCAATTGATTTTGTGTACGCATATACTTGAGCAGAATGTTTCCTTCCTTCACTTCCTCTTCTTCCTTGATGAAGTATTACTTAATATCAACATGCTTGAAATTTTTGTGAAGGACATGCTTCTTTGAGAGTTGAATTGCTAGTTTGTTATCCATCATGACCTTAATGAGAAAAAATACTTTAAACCCCAATTAAGTAAAAATTTTCTTGAGTCATAAGATGTGTTAGATGCAATCCCCCATTGTAATAAATTTAGCCTCTCATGATGAAAGAACCATGATAATATTCTTCTTACTACTCTAATAGATGGGGTTGGTCCCATATAAGATGATTGAATCTAATGTAGACTTTGTCTCTTGAAGATATCCATTCCAATCAACATCATAAAATGCATGGAAGTTGCAATTCCATTTGACAAATTTTATAGCAAAGTCCATGGTCTCTTTGCATATCTCAAGACATTCTTGAGAACATTCATGTAGTTAAGTTTAGGTTCTTACATTAGCCTTGAAAGATACAATGTGAAAAATTTAATATTAGGCCTTAAATGATAAAAAACCTCAAGGATTCTATTATGCTTCTATAGAGAGCAACAGTAACCAAGGGACTTTCATCTTTGACTTGAAGTTTGTGCTTTGAAGGGAGTGAAGTAGTGGCTATCTCAAGGTAGAAGAACCTTCATAACCTAGGAAGAATAGGTTACATGGAGAGCATTATAAATGCAAAGGATAAGGGTGAGGTCAAGATTATCCAAAATAACCCCATATGGAGGAACTAGAAAGGTACAATAGGTTGATTATCATACACCATAAGGTCAATAATCACAACAATCTACACAAATGGAAGCCTTGACATCACTTATCCTAGTAGTGGGTAGATAGATCATACTTTCAAATGTATGTGTTGAGACCATAAGTGACAAGTCCCTCATGGTCATGGTTGTAACGACGGAAAACGTCGGTTGCTAGAAATACCGAACGAAAGTCCATGTACATAGTTCTAACCTCGGATCCATGCGAGGGCAGTGCTGGAGAAAGAAACGAATCTAAGGTGCCCTGAACGGTCTTGTCGATCAGACAGGGACTTACCTAATCAGTAAAATTTTTACAATAGTTTGATGGTGAAATGATGGTTCTTTATGAGGAGATGCAATATTGTTAACCTCGAAAAACAATTGAAAACGATGTAAACGATTTAGATGCAATTGCCAAATCTGTATAAATAGGACACAAGGAATCGGATTTATAGAGAGTGCGAGGGTGCGACCACAAGATCTGGGATTTAATTTATGAATACAATATGTTGGATACAATGATTATAAGTAGGCTTCGGTTTGGACGAAGCACATGCCAGCAGTAAGAAAGTTATCTAAAGATGAAACAAGCGAGGGTCAATCTACCTTGTTCTAGCCAATCTGGGTGCAAGGCAGTCAGACCTGAGGAAGAATATCTGGTAGCTGATTGTTTTTGATCAAGAGTTCTTGCCAATCACCTCTGATGTTCTCACGATCGCTGGTTCTCTTTTTGGTCTTTTGCCAACCTTGAAAGAGAAATTTTTGCCAACCCTTTGATCTTCGTCAACTGGGGCATTTATAAGGTTAGGGTCAGGAGGAAAACGTGGGTTAGGTGACGTGTGTCCTGAACTTATAAGATGCCGTTGACTTGATATGTTGTCGTTTAAGTTTGCGGCGCTATGCTGTGTAAGGCGTCGCAAACTACTCTTGTGTGGACTCTGGCAACAAACTGTCCTTTGATTACACTGCAATACACTAGAGAGCGTATTTTGGCGTATGGGCTACTGACATCTGAATTGTGCTATTGTTACTTGAATTACGTTGCATTACACTACATTACGCATCATAGCGTGATTCAGCGTAAAATAACGAACCCGCAAAAGTTGAAGTATTATCGCCACACTTCCTCTATTTCTGATAAATCCCTTTCAAGGTTTTGTTATGCTGCACTACGTAACGCAGCGTAATGGGCCCCTTAACCAGGAAAGAAAACCTGTTGAAATGAGCGGCATGCTGCAGATTGTTGCTGGGTTGTCGGAGTCTTGAATGTTTGCCATCTTTGATGTTGTGGTGGACTGTCTTTGATGTTACACTGCGTAACACGGTGTTATGCTATGTTGCGTAATGCAGCATAATATGCTAAATATTGAGATTTTGAGACATATAAAACTCGCAAAGTGGAAGGCTTGCCGCCATGCACCCATTGTTTTGTTTTGCCTCCTGAAGTTCATTTGTACTATGCTACGCCTTGTCGCGACTCCTTGCCTGAGTCGCTAGATTCCGTTGAACCATCAAGGCCTCAAAATTTTTATGGTGTTTCAATGGCCCCTCTTTGTTGACATTTAGAGGGCTTTCCTGAAAGACATCGACAAAGAATACGAAACACCAGAGAGGTAAAGGCACCAATGGCGTCCATTGGAGATTGCTCAAATGTTGCCTTGTCAAAACCTGGAAGTGCAAAGGTAGGGTAGGGAGGAGAGCATAGGGGGGATTTCACAGACATGAGGAAAGATAGGTTCGGGGAAGACTCAAGCACGTGAACATGAAACTTTGGCAAACAAGTCATAGCATCATTCCGCGAATGTATTTGTGAGAAGTTACGCCGTCATACGGTATATGGAGGGCTTGCGCGGATGAGTTGTGTTACGCCCGCGTGGCTTGGATGAGTTGTTTTACATCCATTTTGCCAAACTTTGCCCCCTTTTTTTTCTTAACTACATTCCACTAGGCGAGTTGCATTACGCCAGTTCATGGACATGAAAATGCAAAATAGTTTGTTCGAATTTTCATGCTCTGTACAAGCAAAGCAGGGGGTAAAGGCGGTCATGAGGACAAAGGGAGGAGAAAATAAAGTAAAGCATCTGAAGGAGGGAGAGGTTAGGGTTTGCACTCCTAAGGGGCCAGGCTAGTCTAAGTAACCACTTCAGGACGCTGCGACACCTCGCCTTCTGATGAAAGCATTCTCAATCAACGTTGTCGTAGCAAGTAACCTGCAAAACATAATAGAGAGCAGAGCGCAGAAGCAATCGTCCTAATCGCTAAGGAGGGAAGCTGTTGAAACAAGCACCATCCAAAGAGAAAAGGAGAGCATCGGCCATGAAACAAGGACCATAACAGGGAGCAAGCATTCCAATGTTGATGCCACGGTTCATGAAACCGCCATCGACAGCCAGATTCGTCTTGCTCAAATGACTGGGCAAAGAACAAGTTAGATGAATTTGCTAGGCCAGAGTTTGGTGACGACGATGGATGGAGGCCACTGAGACTATGGATGACCATGGTTTCTTTAGAGCCCCAAGCGGCGAAATTGATCCCAGGAGGTGCAACTACAGAGCGGTCGTCATAGCAACATCTCTGAGGGGTCAGTAGTATGCCTTTCGGCATGTTCGAGGAATCAGCAGGATGCCAGCGGGGTAGCGGCGTTGCGTCTGTTCCAATGTCCTACTCATTTCATCTGGTAGGGATGCTGTGCAAGAATGATCACGCTCGCTTGCTTCATGAAATACATGGCAGATTCCAGTTTTGAGTCATGGTTGATAGTTGTTGCTAGTTTTAAGCCTCAGTAGGTTATGGTCCCGGTTTAATGTCCGGGTAGACTGGAACCTACTAGTTTTACGTCATAGTAGACGATGGAAGAGCTGGTTTATGGTCCCAGCAGACCGTGCTGTGGGTGTCAATTTTATGTCATGACCCAGGGACAAGTCTGTGCTGATTTAGCGTCTCAGCAGATGTATGCTTACCTTGCCAGTTTCACGTCATGACAGATGGTCGAAAACTTTGCCAGTTTAGCGTCTTGGTGGATGCGTGCAAGAAGTGCCAGTTTTACATCATAGCGGACGTGTACAACTTTGCCAGTTTTACATCGTAGTGGACATTTGTTACCTTGCATTTGAACCGAGCTAATCTTCAGATGTAGTACCGCTTCAAATACAAATGATTTACTGGATTTGATAACTCGTTGCCGTCAATATCCACTAACTTGAATGCTCCGTTGCCATATGCGCCGATGACCAGGAAAGGGCCTTTCCAGTTTGCAGAGAATTTGCCTACTGGTTCACGAATGGCCTTGAGAACTAAGTCTCCTTTCTTGATCGGTCGTTGATGCAGGTTGTGCCGATGCTTCTGTCTCTGTTTATCCTGATATTTTTAGATGGTGTCAAGCGCTTGGATGCATTTCTCCTCCAGTGAGTCTAAATCCACGATTCTAGACTCGTTGTGTTGAGTCTCATTTATAATCATGGATAGGACCATCCGCAATGAGGGAACCTATAATTCCAAGGGCAACACTGCTTCAGATCTATAGACTAGGCTGTAGGGCATCCTGTCTATGGCTGTTCTGCACGTCGTACGATACGCCCATAGCATGTAGAGGATTTTTTCATGCCATCGTTTCTTGTTATTGCTGAGCATCTTCTTAAGTAGATTGATAATTACCTTGTTTGTCACTTCTGCTTGACCATTTACTTACGAGTAATAGGGTGAAGAAAACGATTGCTTGATACCAAGATTATCGCAAAAAGATTTGGTTTCTGTGCTACTAAATTGTGGCCTGTTGTCAGTCACAATAGTTATAGGGAGCCCAAATCTGGCTACAAATATTGTCTAAGATGAAATGGCAAACCTGTTGAGATGTAATCTTTTGTAGAGGGATAGCTTCAACCCATTTTGTAAAATACTCGATGGCGGTGATAATGAAGCTATGTCCTATGGAAGATTTAGGCGCGATGGAACCTATGATATCCAGTCCCCATTGTTGGAATGGCCAAGTAATCTGAGTAGTGTGTAACTCAGTTGGCGACATGTGTATTAGGTTTGCATAATGCTGGCACGTATCACACGTCTTAACCTTGGTAAGGCAGTCTCTTTCCATGTACGGCCAATAGTACCCTAGGTGTCTGATTTTAGCGGCCATGGCTCGCAGGGCTACGTGTCCTCCACACAGCCCCTTGTGGACCTCACTAACTATTCACCGTGCTTGATCATTATTAACGTAGGTGAGTAATACCCCATCGAAGGAGCGTCTACAGAGAGTACTGTCTCCAATGATGACGTATTGCCTGGCACGCTTGCGTACTGTGTCCTTTTGTGAATGCGTTAGCTCGTGCGGTGGTTCGCCATGCAGAAGGTAAGTTTTAATGTTGTCATATCATTCTGGCATTCCCCCCGCGCTTAATGAAGAAATCTGCGCTACTTGAATGGTAAGATCTATACATTCCATCATTAAAGTAGGCCAAGTGGCAAACAAGTGTGGTGGCACGTTTAGTGCCAGTGTTGCTAGTGCATCGGCAATAGCATTTTCGTTACACGACACATGTTGGGCATCGATCATTGCAAATCGTTTCAGGAGATCTTTAGCCATATTGCAGTAGGGTTGCAGATGCACAGCTTTGCAGGTGTAGACTCCTATGATTTGATTAATGACGAGTATCGAATCGCCTCAGATCGCTAGGTGTTGAACGTTGAGTTCTCTGGCTATCAACAATCCCCTGAGAAGCCCCTCATACTCTACCACGTTGTACGTACAAGGGAAGGTTAGGCGGTAAACCAATGAACGCACATCCTCAGGGGTAAGCGTAATGACAGCGGCAGCACTGCCGCCTCTAGTAGTTGAAGCTCCATCGAAATATAATGTCGCTTTGAGGCCTGTTGACATAGGGCTTATACTACGTACATGTTCATCTAGGAATTCTGGCTCTATCGTAGCTTGATCTTTAATGGGCGATGTCACTAGCTGGTTAGCTATAGCCTAACCTTTGGTGGACAATTGGCTGACATAATGTAAATCAAATTCGGTTGTGATAGCCTTCCAACGAGCTATCCTACTATTCTCATATAAGTTGTTTGAGATAGCTCGCAGAATGTTGTTTTTACAAGTTATGTTGATCTGAATATGGAAAAGATAATGCCTACATTTTTTAAGTGCGAAAACTAATGCCAAACAGTTACACTCCACTTCATTGTATCTTGTTTCGTACGCAAATAGGGCATGACTAAGGTAATAGATAGGGGTTTTTGACCCATCATTCCTTTTTTGGCAAAGTAACGCAGCTATAGACATGTCTGAGTTAGCTAGATAAATGTAAAAAGGTTGATCCCTTTGTGGTGGGAAAACTATTGGTAAATGTTGTAGCTCCTTTTTAAAGTCATCAAATGCATGTTGGCAGTCATCGGTCCATTCGAAATTAACACCCTTCTTAAGAAGGTGTTGCATGGGATGTAATTTATCTATTAATTTCAAAATGAACCGCCTGATGAACTGTAGTCTACCTTGCAACCCACATAATTCTTTGAGGTTTGTAGGCGGCGTTAAATCGACGATGGCTTTAGCCTTGTCAGGGTCGACTTGGATGCTAGTCTTTGATACCACAAACCCCAACATGCATTCAGTTTTGACTCTGAATACGCATTTCTTTGGGTTTAGCCGTAAGTCATGTTTAAGACATCGTTTAAAGACTAACTCCAGGTCTTCTGAATGATCTTTAGACTTTATAGACTTAACAACTATGTCATCTACGTAGTCGTTCAATCTCCCTAAAAGGTAGTCACTAAAGATATATGTCATGGCTCGTTGATATGTTGCCCCAGCATTTTTTAGCCTGAATGGCATCATAGTGTAACAAAAGGTCCCGTAGGGCGTCATGAATGTTGTGGTCAATTGATGCTCTGGGTTAATACAAATTTGATTATAACCTGAGAAACATCCATAAAAGATAGAAGCGCGTGACCAGATGTTGTGTCGATGAGTTGGTCGATACTTGGTAGCAGGAAATTGTCCTTAATCGTAGATTTGTTCAGATCCTGGAAGTTTATGCAGATGCGTATACCTATCATTTTCTTAGACACAAATATGATGTTGGACACTCAATCTGAGTAATCAACCGTGCAAATGAAACTAGCCTGATATAACTTGGTGATTTCATTACGCACTACCAATGCGATTTTGGGTTTAATCTTTTGTGCCTTCTGCCTAATTGCCTTGATGCATGGGTCTAAAATTATGTTATGCTATATTAGTCTCGGGTCTAATCCCGGCATGTCTTCGTATGACCACGTGAATATAGCAGCGTTGTTTCGGAGCACCTGCGTTATGTCACTCTATGTCTGTCAGTCAAGGAGGGAACTAACCCTGAGAGTTTTATTTTTTCCTTTGTGCGTAATCACAGGGACCTCGTCGAGAGGGTCCTCGGTCACATCGCCAGACTCCAGGTCTAGCGTTCAGGCTAGGTATTCTGGCAAATCTAGGGATATTTCTGATGTTGCTATAGTTGCATCACAAAGGGAAGGGTCTGTTTTTATTAGCGTGTAATTAAGCCGTCTAATGGTCTCCCTATATGGGCCTGTTAAGGCTAATGGCGGAGATAAATCTGCGTCCATTTACAAATCGCCCTGCAAAAACGCCAAAAAAGGAAGTTGTTACATTGTTTTTCTGCCAATCTGTGAATGACAAGAGTTTGTTTATATTTTTGTTGTGTCAGGGTTACATATTAAAGAGGCTTCCAGTTTAAGGTCTTAGTGGACCGTTACAAATATGCCTAGTCTGTAAAACAATAATGAGCTCGGCTTCCTAGATGCTGGGATAGGAAATAAGATGAAAGGTGAAACGTGACATGTCTAGCATGTCGTGAGATTTGAATTTATGTACAAATCGTAGTTAATAAGGCTAGATTACGAGATGATAAATGTATTAGTTTAGGGTAGTTTCGGACCACGATCTACATGATATCTACGAAATTAATGCCCTAATCTCTGTGTTTC
This sequence comes from Gnetum montanum, assembly GCA_015680685.1. Taxonomy (NCBI): domain Eukaryota; kingdom Viridiplantae; phylum Streptophyta; class Gnetopsida; order Gnetales; family Gnetaceae; genus Gnetum; species Gnetum montanum. The sequence goes on along the minus strand of MNCI01027123.1, from coordinate 431,778 downwards.
GTGTCATACTGACACTGGCATTTTGGGAAAGTTCCACATCGATCAGGCAGAAAGAGAAGTTAGTTTCAAGCATTTTTTTTATAAACCGATGGTTCATACTCGAAATGGGTTACAGATATTGCGAATTTGGATTTTGGCTATAGTAGAAAAGGAGCGGAAGCGAGGCGTAAACAAAGGATTTTGCGAAAACTCATTCGCTATGGCGCCAAAGGACAAGGGGAAGAATGCTAAACTAGCAAGGATCGACGAAGTGCAAGAGAGTTTGTAGCAGGCTTCCCAGGCTAGAGTTGAGGCCCAGGAAGTCACTCCGCTGAACCGGTAAGTCATCGTCCATCCTTTTGCACTATGGTTATATTTGTTGTGGCGTCGTGATTGTATGTTATTTCCCTGAATGCATAGGTTACGTTGAGCATTAATGTCTATTTACGTAGGCTAAGTTGTTGTGGTTTGTGACATTACTTTCGTCTTCGATGTTGGAGACGAACCTCATATCGTTATGAGGGTTTAGGCAACCTTGAGTAAGACTGAGTGAATGTCGTGTATAATTGTATTATAGCTGGTAGATAGTATAATCAGGGTTTTCTTTTCTTTTCCTTTATTCTCGTAATGGTTACATGTTACGCTGGAACAATACGTGGTTTCACTTTCATCGCCGTTGTCAAAGACAAACCTTGAGCTGTTGCAAGGGTTTGGGCGATTTTGGCCACGCATTTTCCAATGGAACCTGTAGTTTTCAGGGAATCAGGAAAACCTTAATTTAGCGTGTCTAAATGTTTTGCCTAATTGTAATATGTTTTTTTATTGTACAGTATTATGTTAAAGCCCATCCTAATTATTTTGGACATCGTGAACATTCTTTGCTGCATGCATGTCCCCGCGGCCAATGTTCCTCCTCCTCATGCTAGTATAAAGGGGGAGGCGGTGTGGTTTCGAAGGGGCACGTGGGGGTTTCTGCAGTTTCTACTTTGTAACTACAGCGTAATCGTCTGGTCACATCTACCAGGTGATGTAGTTGTCGCTATCTTGGAGACGCTACTGGTTGGTTTAACACAGGGCATCTTGGGGTTCTTGACGGACGGCAGGATTAAGACTGCACGGGTGCAAGACTGCGAATAGAGCGCCAAAGGTTTGAGGCATCTGAGTTGGATCTCGGAGGTGCCCAGATTCAACTGCTATCACTCCTATAATACTTTGTTCATGGCCTGTCACCTCACAACCTATTTCCAGAACCCACCTGGTACCGTGTATTAGGCTGGCAGGTAAGAATCTAAGTTTGTATTGTTTTGATGTGTGTCAATGCGCTAACTACTGTTTAAATTTACGTTGAGCATAAAGAATTTTCCCATTTTCTATGGTGTAGATTCTTCATCAATGACAATGGTCTCTTGGGCGATATGATACCTTGTCATTGACTGAAAGGGCAATAGGCGAGTTTACTGCTATTAGCAACGTACGGGTCGTCATCATGAAATAACTAGTGTTTGAAATTCTAGAATACCTGACCCGCTATGTCGACTTCTTTGCTAGGTGTAAAAATCTCGGATGGCTGGATAAAGAATGGACCTTGGATCCTCCCCTCAGTGTCACCGACGTGCGAAGGAAAATCCCTCCATTTCCTTTGCCATTCGGACTTGGTAAACTTCGTTACAATGATGAATTGTGTCAATGTTATCAGTTAGTGATGATGTGTGAAGTTGTCTTATTTTATTTTTTGCTATCTCGGCTTAGATATTGTTTTATGTGTGTAGTCAGGGAGTCATGGGAGATTACAATCATGGCCTCCAGTCGTGACGCGAGAAATATCTTTTTTCGCTAAAGTGACATAAAGGAGGCACAATGCTGGCTCGGCCATAGAGCGGCCCCAGTTGTTTTGACCAATAACCTTCGAGAGGCTGGACTAATAGACCTGTTCTTGGCCATAACCCCTAATGTTACTGCGGGCGAAATGTTGACGTTAGTTAACTCCTTCAGCGAATAAGCGGAGTGTCTCTACATATGTGTGCGTAACGTGCGCATAAATTTTGACATCAATGCTCAACTGTTCGCCGATCTCTTTGGGGTCCCCTCTGATGGCTTTCCTATAGAGAAAAAGTTGAAGAGGAGCACCAAGTACCAGGAAGGGATAGAGGAGTGGCTAGGGATTAGGAAGGAGGTCAAAGGATTTCCTACCGAAGGGATTGAGTTGGAGGTGGCCAACACCATTTACTCCCTTTTTTGAGCCCGAGCCTTCCCCAAGACACTCTCCCAAGGGAGATTCCTCACTATAGAGCAGGCTCGCATTATGTGAGAGGTCATGGAGGAGGGGACACAATTCAATTGGGCCAGCTATTTTGCCGAAGGCTTGCGCGTTGAAATGGTCAAGCTTCGCAAGAAGCTTGAATCCCATTTCAATGTGCATTTTTCCTTTTTCATAGCTTTCTTTCAGTGCTTTGTCGAGTTTTTGGTAGTCTAAAGGAATGGAGTCTAGGTGCAGCAAGACTGTAGCTAGATTTCTAAACCATGGATTTCCCATATCTTCGGCACTATCTGGTCGCAGGACCCTCTTGAAGGAATCGGGGAGTCGTTGTCAGTAATGACTAAAAACATGGCAGCACCTCAAATGCGGGGTCAAGACAATGTGGATGGGGTACTCCCTTCCTATACTGGTGACATGTCAAGTGGGAAGTGCTTGGCAAATAAGATAGTGGACTCGTCGGTGCCTTGGAAGAAGCCTCGTTTGACCGAGGAGTCCGGTGAGCCAGTAAGTGATGCAAGGCAGAAGATGCAGGTCAAGTTTCGAAGGACTAATCCTCCAGCAGGTAAGCAAAAGAATGTGATAACAGTTATAGTTATGCTGGATATAGACAATCTTACATCGTAATGTATTGAACTAGAGCCAAGATTCTGTGTTAACTGAGAACATTGTGTGACAGCGAAGGAGAAGGTCGTGGAAAGGTTAACCCCTGAAACAGGAGCTATGGTTTTGCGGCGCGAGGAGGAGGCCCCGACCTTGGAAGAAGAGGCTACGGTCAACATGAAGAGCAGCGTGTAGGTTCCCGCGAGTGAGAAGGGAGCAGCAGTGGAAGATGTTGAAGTCTTTTCAGCCCAGAAAAGAGGAGGTAAATGATTGGTAACTCTGTGAGGCTAACTTTTATGACATATTCAACTTTAGGCAATTGCTTCTAAAGGTTATATTGGTCATCATAATGTTTCAATTGTGTCCTCATATGGAGCTTGTTCTACGTAATAGGTGACTAGGACATATACTTGTCAATAGTGGCGACTCGATCCTGGGGCGAATTTCCTAATAAATTCGCCTTTATGGAAGGGGTCATCCAAGATATGATCAGTTGCTTAGAGCAAATCGATCCTGAAGAGGGTACATCATGATCATTACGCAGAAGTTACTCCATCGTGGTATTATGTTGCCTAATTACGCCTAACCACTATTTTATGTTATTAGGAGCTCAACTCAGATGAGATCCATTGGAGCCTATTGACCTAGACACCATCGAACCCTCATCAGAAGCGACCGTTGTGCCATGCAGCATTTACAACGAGATGCGTAAATGTGTAGTGCACTCAACTTGGTCCTTGTGGGAATGTCAAAGCGTAAACGAAGACCTTTGGAAGAATTTGCAAAGGTCAGAGAAAGAGAGGGTAGCTCTAGGTGATGAAGTGGGAGATTTGAGGTCGTGGAATGAATTCCTGCAAGCTTAGGGGACGGGCAATAAGGACTGGCGGATAACTATTGTCGACTACGCCCGTTATTGGATGGTCGTCTGAAACAACATCCAAACCAGCTATGAACTAGTTGATAAGTGGATGCAAATGGATCTCCTAGCTCAGAAAAATTAAGACTGGAAGGACTTTTGCACTAGTGTGCAAGAATGGGGGCAAATGTAGAAAGACCACAAATATGTCTACAAGCAAGAATATCATCAATAGTACAGGGACTCTACCATCGAGGCTTAGTATCTTTGACTATTCCTCAACGTTATTGGTGCTTCCAATGCATTTGAAAAGTTCCAGGAGCAAGTGATGGTGAGTGCCTCTCCAGAAAGGAAAATGACTCTTCCTTGAGGGGAGACAGTCGTCCCTTCCTTCTTTCCCGAACCACCCCAATGGATTCCTATGGAGAAAGGGAAGGTTAAGGCTGGAGCTAATCTAGGAGATGGGGTTTGGTCTGAGCTTACCGAGGACAAAATTATGCAACGTCTGTGGATTGGCTTAGAACAAATCCCATTTGCTATCGATGCAGGACCATCACAAGTGAGTTGTTATTTTATTATGCCTTTTATCATACCTAGTTGTGATCGCGGTATCAATATGCGTATTATGTCTAATTGTAGGAATGACCTGAGGAGGTTCCTCAACGAGACGAACCTAACGTGGATGATGGTCCTCACGAGGAGGGTTTGCAGGGGATAGAGCATGATGATGATAATTAACACCGTGGCAAGCAACCTCATATAGAAGAGCCTAGCAAGGAGGGACACTTTCACGAAGAAATGCCTACTGAAAAAGGTGGCCCCTATGAGGACGATTTGCTTGGAGTGGAGATTGAGCTAAGGGATACGGGTCACAGTGGGGACAAAGGAGATGCCTAGTGTGGCCATACTAGCCACAATTCATTTTTTATGGGAAAGACAATATTTTTCTTTAACACTTTAATGAAAATTTGGTCTAAGTTAATGTTCTTTTGCTATTTTCATTTTATGCAAAGCGTAAATAAGTAGGTTTTGATGCTATGAGAAATGGCAGATAGTTTTAAGCATGTAGCGTAAATGAAGTTACTAGTTTAAAGTCATTGTAAGCTACTAGATAATTCGGGTGCAAAGTATAAATAAGGTAACTAGCTTTAAGCCATTTCAGCCCCCATATAGTTCAAGCATAGTTTAAGGCTATTTTGGGCCTTGGACATATGGGTGAAAGAATAAAATACATAACACCAAGTCGCCAGTTTTAAGCCTCGACAGGCTGCGATTAGTTTTAGGCCATTTTGGGCCATGTATAGTTTTAGGCCATTTTGGGCCATGTATAGTTTTAGGCCATTTCGAGCCATGGGTAGTTTTAGGTCATTTCAGGCCCTTAATAGTTTAAGGGCATTGCGGGCCAAGGACAACTTAGGTGCAAAGCATACATGATTAATTTTAGATAAAGTTAAGAGTAACAAAGATAACTAGTGGGAGCGTAAAAACATAAGCGTAAATGAGAACAGCTGGTGGGAGCACAACGAATAAGAGTAAGTGTAAAAACAAGATGAGTAAAGCAAAGATGGGATAACATGATGAAAGAAAATACGCGTAAACTATACATTAGTCAGATGACCAAGCTTACTGGCTATCCCTGTAATTGTTTCCTGATGGCTTTTATTTTCAGTGACGCGTAAAGACGAGGGGATTTACAACCCTTTTCTTTCACATCATATTCTTCCTCTGGGAATGGTAGTTCAGCCCAAGTTAGGCTATCATCAGTCATTGTTTTGGCTTGTTCAAGTATTTGGGTAGGGGACTGATCTTCAGACATTTCAATTTTTGACCCCTATTCTGTTTCTATGTTGTTAACAGCATGAGGGATTATTTCATCACTATGGATGATCACTTCTCCTCCTGCATAGGACAGATGGATCTCCTGATGGATAGGTGATGAAACTACCCTCAGTTGAGCCAACCAAGACCTCCCCAGGATCAAGTTGAAGCCAGGCATCTCTTCGACGATAATAAACGTTACATATGTAGGGAACTATTCCCTTGCCACAAAGTTGATGTGCACTATGCCTTTGACTTGCACTCATGCCCCATTGAACGACTTTAAACATGACGTTGTGGTAGGACTGATCTGATCAATCAGGCCTAGCTTATCCACTATGGGATATGGGATGACATTGCGGTCACCCCATCATCCACATGCACCCTCTGAATTTGGTGTTGGCCAACCCGAATGGTGATGAACATGGGCACCGTTGTCACCTGACCCTTTTCTGGGTCATCCTTAATGGATTCGTTGTGAAAGGTTAATAAGGAAGGCCCAGGTTTCTCAGCTGTGAGAGGAAGCATAATGGAATGAATTGCTTCTTCATCCACCGGCAGGCTTTCGTCCACGGGTATGGATGTCAGCATACGAACCATAGCCTCATGATAGTTCTGTGACATCATGAGTAAGTTATAAAGGCTCAATGTTATATTTTTCTATTTTAGAGCCTGTTTGACTTGAATAAAGGCATCGAAGAGATCCCGCCCATGATCTGGCTGCTTGTCACCCTTTTCCTCTTCCATTTGCGCTAGGAGATAAATTTCTCAGGGAGGAGTGACATTCGGTCAAGGGCTATGTTTATTTTGACTAGGAGGAGATGGTTGTGTTTGCGTAACTTTGCCAGTTTTAGAAGATGGGGCCAAGGGTACATCAGCTAGGAGCTTAGGCTTGGAAAACCCCAGTGCGAGAAGATCCTTGGCTGTACTAGTTGTGATCCCTCCTTCTCCTTTTTCATTAAGTTGGGATCGGGAGCTTGACTTGGAGGTTTGCCCTGCACAGGAGGGATGGTTGATGGTTTTGACACCCTGATGACAAAGGGAACCTTAGGCATAGGCGTGGGCTGGGCCACGGCTTTAGCGATAGCAGGTTGTCGAATAGTTGTCTGAGAAGGGGCCCTAAGGATAAAAGGTTACCTTGGAACACCACTTGTCGATGCTGATGGATCCAGTGTTCAAGGAGAGCGAGGATACATTCGCAACATGAAAGACTATTTTGGCTGTGCTCGATTATCGCCCTCTACTCCTACCACATTAATTGTGTACCCTGTGTTATTTGCATTTAACGGGTCTTGGTACACATGCATGGCTTGGTTTTTCAAGCGAGCTGGACTACTGCTGTCTAAGATCAGGTCACCTTGATCAATCATACATTGAATGTCATCTTTTAACACCCAGCAGTAATTCGTGTCATGACCACATAATTGATGGTAGTCGCAAAATCGGTCTAGCCTAAAATTCTTGGGAATGTGCGGTTCATTAGGTTGGGCCAAGGAGGGGTTCTTGAGTAACTCACAATGGTGCCTATGATGTTTTAGAGCCTCCTCGGACACCACCTTGTGTTGGATGTGACTAGTTCCTAGTAATTGCTTTAGAAGTTCTGAAGGCTTCACAAGTAAAGGTGCGTAATTTGAGCGGTCTTTATGCTCAAATTTTGGCCTCGGTTGTGGAGGTTCTTCGGGGGCAGAAGGAGCTTCTTGATTGGTGCCATTTGAGCTAGTTGTCAACTCAGCTGGCTCCGCAGCTATTTTCTTATTGTTGTTGTTTTTCTTGTTGGCCCCTTCAGCAACCACCACTACTGTCGTTGTGGTAGCTTTGACTTTGTCCTTACCCTTGCTATGGGCATTCTTTTAGACCACATATGCTAGACCTTTACTAGCCTTCACCGCGTCTTGGATGCTCTTAGTTTGAGCAAAGGCTTGGCTGAGGGAACGGGGAGTGAGGTAATACAGCTTAGACTTGATAAAGTCGTTGACCGCTCCCTTGAAGATTGCCAGTAGATGGGCCTTTGCGATGGGTTCACGAATCTCGTTCAAGGTGGCACTCCAACGCTATATGAACTTTTGGACCGACTCGAGCGGGTCTTGTTTGACTCCCATGAGCTGGTCCAGTGTGACTTTTGGCTTTAGGTTATATTTGAAATGAGGCACAAACTGGGTTAGCAGCTCTTCCAAAGTTGAAATGGAAGCACGTGGAAGTGCTCGATACCAATCCAAAGCTTTACCCATTAAGGACATAGCAAAGAGATGAATTATAGTATGCAACCATTATTGCAACAATAAGGACTCTGACCTAAAAGTGACGAGGTGGGCATTGGGATCACCTTCCCCATTGTATTTTGTGAAATGGGGAAGGGGCATCCCAGGTGGCAACGACAGGATTGGAATTGCTGGACTAATAGGATCATCATGGTAGAAGAACATGACTTGTACCGTGTTAGAACCAGGAGCCTTGAGATGTTTGACCTCCTCTGTAAGGGTCTAAATGAGCTGGAAGACTTGATCTAGACCTGTAGATGACAAGGTCGTTTGTGGAATGGCAGGAGGAGCCACACTGGGTGGTGGAACAGAGGCAGCGGCTTGGCCGATGGTCGGTGCCATCGGGACAGTCCCTGTAGGTAGTATTACTTATGGCATCCACTATCCGGTGGTTGGTGCGGATGGAGTAACCACCGTCGGCTGCGCCATTGGGTATGCTATTTGTGTAACTGGGGGCATGAGCAGCGATCCTGTAGCTGGGTTTAGCAATTGTGGGACTTGACTTTGATGATGGGGATGATGATGAATTTGCACAAGATGGGCAACAAGAGACATGTTGGGAGCCCACCATGCTGTGGTGGAAAGCTCTATTGTGTGAGTCGGGTGCAAGGTTGGTGTTGTAGGTAATTGCGACGTAGGTATCGTGTGCACATGCGATGATACAGGCACAGGCGTACAATGAGGTGGATTAGGTAATTGCACCTACTGGGGAATGATCTATGCAGGACCATCTCCCAGGAAGATAGTCGGAGAAAGAAAGTATAAGCGCGGTGAATGCGGGACTCGATTGGTATTGGATAGTGTTAGGGGCGTAGTAACCATGAATAGCAGATTTACACAGAATGTCGTAGAGGGAGGAGCCATGGTGAAATTAGCATGACTGCCCCCTTCAGAGTGAGATTCTAGATCGTCTTGCCCATCGTGAAGCATTTCATCATGAAACAAGACCTTTAGTTATTCTGGCGATGTCTTTGCCATCAACATTTGATCTAGGATCCACTTTTGTTGATCTGTTAGGGGCACAGTGGTGTTAGGTGAAGGAATAAATTCCTTCCCGTTGCAGTACATGAACTCGTACTCTCGTTTTTCCTCGAGTTCTTACGGATATATGGGTAGGTTTGCCACCAGCTTAGAACGGAGAAAATTGTAGTGTTCTTTGCGCTGAGTGTGTCCCTCAGGCTCTTTGTTTTGAAGCGTGAGGGAGCGGCATGGTCACACTGGACTAGTTGGTAGCTCGACCACCGGAAGTGTAACTTGCATGGTCCAGGGGTTTTCTAGGTTGGTAGTGTCAACAGCTATGGTTGATGTAACCATTTTCTATGCGATTCGGAAATAGTGACGATAAAGGTAAAGATCGGAAGGATAAAGGCAAACTAAGATAACAATTGAGGCTTTCTATCTTGTAGGATTCCAAAGGAATCGTCGATGCGACCGATCTGCACCACACAATTTTGTAAACAACCTTGGAGGTATTACGTTTACATTGATTGACAATGGGTATAGACAGCTTACAAGACTACCCGTAAAATGTGGATCGACTATGAAGGCCCTCCTTCTAGTGCCAGAAAACTATAACGATGGAAAATGTCGGTCATTGGAAATACCGAACAAAAGTCCGTGTACACAATTCTAACCCCGGATCTGTGCGAGGGTGGTGCTGGAGAAAGAAATGAATCCGAGGTGCCCTAAATGGTCTTGTCGATTAGACAAGGACTTACCTAATCAATAAAATTTTTGCAATAGTTTAATGGTGAAATGATGATTCTTTATGAGGAGATGTAATATTGTTAACCCCGAAAAATAATTGAAAATGATGTAAATGATTTAGATGCAATTGCCAAATCTGTATAAATAGGACACAAGGAATCGGATTTATAGAGAGTGCAAGGGTGTGACCACAAGATCTAGGATTTAATTTATGAATACAATATGTTGGATACAATGATTATAAGCGGGCTTTGGTTTGGAAGAAGCACATGCCAGCAGCAAGAAAGTTATCTAAAGACAAAACAAGCGAGGGTCAATCTACCTTGTTCTAGCCAATCTGGGTGCAAGGCAGTCAGACCTAAGGAAGAATATCTGGTAATCGATTGTTTCTGATCAAGAGTTCTTGCCAATCACCTCCGATGTTCTCACAATCGCTGGTTCTCTTTTTGCTCTCTTGCCAACCTTGAAAGAGAAATTTTTGCCAACCCTTTTATCTTCATCAACTGGGGCATTTATAAGGTTAGGGTCAGGAGGAAAATGCAATTTAGGTGACACATGTCCTGAACTTATAAGATGCCGTTGACTTGATATGTTATCGTTTAAGTTTGCGACACTATGCTGTGTAAGGCGTTGCAAACTACTCTTGTGTGGACTCTGGCAACAAACTGTCCTTTGATTACGCTGCAATACGCTAGAGAGCGTATTGTGGCGTATGAGCTACTGACGTCTGAATTATGCTATCATTACTTGCATTACGCTGCATTACACTATATTACGCATCATAGCATGATTTAGCGTAAAATAATGAACCCGCAAAAGTTGAAGTATTATCGCTGCACTTCCTCTATTTCTGATAAATCCCTTTCGGGGTTTTGTTATGCCACACTGCGTAACATAGCATAATGGGCCCCTTAACTAGGAAAGAAAACCCGTTGAAATGCACAGCATGCTATAGATCGTTGCTGGGTTGTTGGAGTCTTGAATGTTTGCCATCTTTGATGCTGTGGTGGATTGTCTTTGATATTACGCTGCGTAACGCGGCATTACGCTATGTTGTGTAATGTAGCATAATATGCTAAATATTGAGATTTTGAGACACATAAAACTTGCAAAGTGGAAGGCTTGCCATCGTGCACCCATTGTTTTGTTCTGCCTCCTGAAGTTCATTTGTAGTGTGCTACGTCTTGTCGCGACTCCTCGCCTAAGTCGCTAGATTTTGCAGAACCGTCAAGGCCTCAAAATTTTTATGGTGTTTCAATGGTGATCATGAAACTCAAATTTGGGTCATTTATTGAGTTCACATCATAGGAGGTATGAGAGAAGCTACAAGCTTATCCACTTTGGTAAACTCTTTCAACTAATGAAGGATGATATCTTGGGAAAATATACTAGTTTTGGTACAAAAATTAGGAAGATGTCATAGTTAAAATTGCAGTAATCATAGTATCTTATGCTATGGATGCCATTTCTATATTTCTAGGCATGCCTAACATGGGCACAAAAACTATGGTGATCTCAATTAGGTATGATTCTAATACTAAGATTTTGTGGTTGGAGAGAGCCTATGAGGATAAGAACAAGTAATGTGATAGGAGCTTATTACATCAACTCCACAAAGCCCTGGAATGTGATATTCACCTATGCATCTAGGGGAAGTACTATACTTAATGGAAAGTACCTAGAAAATATGGTTTTCTTATATATTCAAAGAATATTCAAGAAGAAGAAAACTTGTAGACCCATGCATCCATTCCCATGCCTCATCAAGTAGCTTTACAAGCAAGTGGAATATGAGGTTACATTAATGATGTGGTTAGAAGGGCTCTAAATGTATCATACATAGAGATAATAAAGCTAATGTTAATTCCTTCTTTCCAAATTTTAGAGATTTCATCTTTAACAATTTGCTTTAGAGCTAGATTAATTCTCCTAGGGGAAATTCTAACTAGTTTAATATTATCTTCTAAATAGATGTGATGTTAACATATGTTTGGTGAGATTCCTTGATGAAGGTCTTCATAACTTCATGAAAATTCCTTAGATTTTCATTTTAAAACTTTATTAATCTTATTTCTTGTTTACTAGAAAGTTGGGAATTTATTATTAAGGGTTTATTTTTAATAAGGAAAATTTACATAAGATTGCTAAGTAATTCATGAAGTTCCAAAGAATCATTAATTGGTGGTTGAATTATTTCTTCCATATTCCTTGATCCCACATTCAAAATGTGGTCTAAACAATATTGTTGCTCTTTTGTAGAAGGGTCTAAATGCCCTTATTCAAAATTATTTAATACTAACATTTCCTTATCTTGAGTCACTATTGATGTGGATATTATGTAAAGCAGTGTAGCCTCTTTAAGATCTTGGTTCAATCAATCTTCTTTTCCTTTATCAAATATGTTAAGCATAAAGGTGACATTGGCAAACGATAATTGGAGTTATCTTGATCTATAATTAATTATTGCATCAGCTGTTGCTAACTAGGGTCTACTTAAGATGATGGGGAAACAATCCAAATCCTTTACCTCTAATGCAACAAAATCAATAGGATATTTTCTCTTTTCAACCTCCACAATTAAATCTTTCACCACTCTTATGGATTTAACAGTTGAACCATCTACTAAAGATATTGACATGTTAACTTCCCTTACATTCTCCAAGTCAAGTGACTTAGCCATTTCAAGTGACATAATATTAATAATAGCACCTAGATCTAATAGGATATTTTTAATATTTTTCCCAGTAATTCTTATTAGGATTGTTGGAATCCCCGAATCCTAGTATTTAGGAATTTCTTAACTTTTTATGAGTTAAGATAAGTTGTTAATCAAATATACTTATTTAGGAATTTTTTTCTTTTCTTCTTTTTGTGCATAATTTTCTTAAGTATTTAGCATAAAGAGGTGCATCCCTAATAGCTTGCTCTAATGGAATGTGAAAATATAATTCATTAAACATTTTTTATATGTGCCTTAGTTGTAAAATCTTCTTGTAACCATTTAGGGAAAGATGGTGAGATTACTTTCCTATTCAAGGAGGAAGAGTGATGAGAAATGAGGTATCCCTATGCTCAACCATACGAATACAAGTGTTTCATGCACGATTCGGATGAATTCCAAGGACTAAGTGCTTATGTGCCCTTGTGGAACAAGGATGGGTTGGTTGATCATTGTCTTCCCAAGCTTACCTATATGTCACGATTGTATGGTTAAGTAAGCTTGAGGCATATGATTTTTATAGCTTTTATGTTTTTATGTTCTACGCTAGTAGGGAAGGAAAGAGGTAACTAAGTGACTAATTTAACTTAACTACTCATTAACTAAGTTCTAACTAATCCTAACACTAGGATCCATTCCCACTTGCTGTACACATCCTGAACCAGTGCAACACTACTAGGATTACCAAACGCTAATCATTATTGGGTAACCAAGCATTACACGCATGATTGAAGTGGTCGTGCTTGTGTAATTTAATGATTTTCTTAATTGATGAAAATGAATTTCTATGCTAATAATAGAAATTTAAAGTGCATAAAATAAAATAAATGCATAAGAAAATAAAATAAAAGAAATGCGTAAGAAAAAAAATCTCAAGTGCTGCAAGGATGAATGAAAGAGCTCGTCTTTATTGTCATACATAAAGTGTGCTCAGGTACACAATGCTCGAATAAAGATCCATCTACACTTAGACCTCTTGTTGCAGGCACTTTTAAAATACTCTAACTTTCAAAAAATCTATAAGAGCTTTGCTACTTGACTCCTAAAAGACTTTTTTTTTCAACTATGTGCTTGGGCACTGTATTTCTAGGTTTGGGAGCAACTACTCTAATAATTAGAGTAAACGCTCTAATAATTAGAATAACTGCTAAAGTAATCACTAGAGTAACCACTCTAATAATTAGAATAACTACTAGAGTAACCACTCTAATAATTAGAATAACTGCTAGAGTAACCACTCTAATAATTAGAGTAACTGCTAGAGTAACTACTCTAATAATTATAATAATTACTAGAGTAACCACTCTCATCATACCCCCATGACTGAATGAAAAATTATCCTTGAGTTCCTTACAAAATATTGGGAAGGTATCAGATTATTGACTAATTGACAATTGATGGTGGAATGGGATGATAGACTCAACGTGCCTAGTGAATAGATCAATAAGCATATTACAACATTAGTGTTCATGACCATTGTGGTGAACACTCATACATAAATTACATCCAAGGCTTTATTTGGTAGCTTGAACAAAAAGAGAGAGAGAGAAAGAAGATGGAGCGTGTTGTCGCCAATGCCAAGATTATGCCTTCCATTGTTTATCCATAGCCATGCCACCAAACTTGCTCCTTTTATAAATGCTCTAGTTCAGGTCGATCCTAAGTGCTTCCTCCAAGCCTAGTCCATTGTTTGTATGATTTCCATATGCATACACAACATAGTCACAAATGAGCAAGGATAGATAATCCACAATGCAGTTGATACCTTGCCTCGATATAAAGCGCATTGGGTGAGTTGTGGTTATGGCAGAAACTAGTTCGGAGATTTATCACTGGCAACTACCCAAGGTGTAGGGGTTAGAAAATTAGTAAAATGGAAAAAATTTTAAAAAAAATTGTGCTAGGGCCCCCATGACCAAGAGTGAACCACCAATAGCTATAAGATGGAAAAACATGAGGAACAAGAAAAATGAAAAATATCAATAGCAATGCCAATAAAATGGATATCAATGATGGGGATGAAACAAGAAATGATTGATTGTAGAAAATGTTTAAGGGAAAGAAGTTAACAATTGCACCAAAAAGAAATGTCAGTGGGTCCTCCTCAAAGTAGGCTCATGCCCTTTATGCCTTGACAAACCCACAAACCAAAGAGTCTGTAGGCTCTAGGAATGTCATTTGGAAGTAAGAGTTAAAAACTTATCCACAAGAATTCACCAAAGAAAATAATGCATCAACCCAAAACAAACTAATGATAAAACTGGAAATGAGGTGGAAAATGGAAAGAAAGATGGAGAGGAAAGAATGGAATGAAATCCCAAGAACAAGGTTGTGTAAAGCCCCTTGTGTATTTCATGGTTAGGATAGCTGAGTACAACTCATCCCAAATCCAGACTCAAACCAACCACATTCAATGAGCTTGCCTCAATACACTTGGCCAATCCATCCTCTTGAGGCAACAAGAATGCTTCCACAAAGAGTGACCACCATCCCAAGGAGAGTGAGATGGAGAAGCAAGAATCAAGAAAGGTCCTTAGTTAGAGGGAACCTTCAGGCATAGGTAACATGTCTTTCTAGTGCCATAACTAGCACTTGTAGCCCATATTGCTTTATTATGTCTAAGGGGTGTGCATTGAATTCTCACCTTTTTCTCTTTTTTCTCTTTTTTGATGTTTATGCGTGAGAACTACACCATGCAAAGACTTATTTTTATTCACTCAGCTTCTTGATATTTGAAAAATGTCAGAATGGTTGAAAACCCAAGAAAAAGCATCCAAGCACCTAAGAGAATGGCCAACACAAATGCATCAAATCCCCTTGAAGTCATACACTTTTCATCCTTTGAGTCTTTCCTTAGTTTGAAAAATACTCAGCCACCAATTCATTAACAAGTTTACTTAGAAAAGGGGACTTTACAGTTCCAAGCCAAAGGAGACCATAGAGCTGTATGGATGAGTGGATGGCGTGGATTCATTGCCTATTTTACCAAAAGAACCATACCTTAATATTAGCATCAGAATTCAAAGGTAAAAACCAAACATTAGCAATCAATATGATATAATTCAATCCACCATCATGAGCACTTATTAGATGACGAATAAAAGTAAATCAAGCAAACAAAGAAATAGTAAAAACATGAATGACGATGTAAAACAAAAATAAAAAAAGTTGAAAGAATGTGTAAAACAAAATATGTGTAAAACAAAAATTCAAAAAGAATCAAGGGCTTAGAATGGTTAGCATAGGTGGCCATCTCCCCCACGACTAAGTTGGGAGGAGGAGATCCGAAATAGTGAGCAGGTTTATCCATCAAGAGAGGTAGCATGTGTACTGGGTATCCTAAGCTCCTGGAAAGGTTTGGTTTGTTGCACGTTGACCAAAAGTCTCTTATTCGAGCTCTCAAGTTTGTATATTTTCATGGTCCATGAAGCAAAAGTTTCATAAATAATATAAGGTCCTTCCCACAGTGTTTGAAATTTAGTACGTTGTGGCACATGTGTGGGATTCTAGTAGAGAACCTTATCTCCTAGCTGATATTTAACTTTCCTAATTCTTAGGTCATGGCGTTGTTTATTGAAGGCCTTGTGCAATTCATTAGATGACAGGGTAGCTAATTGGTTTTCATCTAGCACGTTAAGGGTTACTAACTGTTGTTTTTGTGCTAGATCAAGGTCAAGGTTGAGGTCACATGTTGTGGATAGTGTACGGAGCTTAGCTTGAATGGGAAGCATTGGTAATTTACCATACACTAACTCATAGGGAGAGTAGTCTGTAGGGAGTTTCCATGTGGAGCGGTATGCCCAAAGAGCATTGTTCAGTTTAGTGCTCCAATCTTGCCTAAACTTGCTAATGGTTCTTGTCAATATCTTAGTAATCTCCTTGTTGGTAACTTCTTCTTGATTATTCACTTGGGGGTGGTATGGTGTAGTCAATTCATGCTCAACTCCTAAGCGTTGCATTAATTTCTGAAAAGTTGCACTTGTGAAGTGTGTACCATTGTCTGAAATAAGTGCACATAGCACACCAAGCCTGTTGATTTGTTGTTGAACAAATCATGCAGCTATAGATGATGTACAATCTTTAATAGCAGCTACTTCAGCCCATTTTGTTAGGTAATCAATGGCAACAATAATATAAGCTCTTCCATTAGACATTGGTATAATTGGCCCCATAAAATCAATTCCCCAAATGTCGAAGGGTTCTAACAGTTGAATCCATTATTGCAAACCCTCCATTCTAGCAGTCATTCCCCATCATGTTGATAGTGCTCACAAGATTGGATGAAACGATGGGCATCCCAAAATAATGTAGGCCAATAATATCCTGCAAGTAGGATCTTGATGGTCGCCCATCTCCTAGTGTAATGACCCCCACAAGGATCGTCATAAGCATCTTAGAGAACTCACAGTTGATCTATATTGGGAACACACCATCGAATCAAGCCATCGGGACATACTTTGTAAAGTTGCCCATTGATCTCCATAAAGTACTTGGCTTGGTGAAGAAACTGTTGTTTCTTCTTAAGGTTTAACTCTTATGGTGTTTTTTGGGTGAGGACATAGGTAAGAATGCTACTATACTAGTTTGTCTATGTGGGTAATTGATTATTCACTACACCAGTAAAGAGAAATTCATTAGGGAAATGATTAGAAATTGATACTCATCCTCTTTGTTGTCCCATCGCAACCGAGATAAATGATCAGCAACTACATTCTTGGGTGCCCTTGTGATCAATCATTGTTAAATTGAACTTTTGTAAGATTACAAGCCATCGTATGATATGAGGGCTTACCATTGGCTTATTCATGAGGAACTAGATTGCATTATGATTTATATGTATATATACTTTATATCCCAATACATAGTGTCTAAAATTTTCTAGTGCAAACACTACAACCATTAATTCTTTCTTTATGGTAGTGTAGTTAAGTTGTGCACTAGAAATACTTCTACTTGCATAGTGGATGTAATAAGGATGCTTTTGATCATCTAACGACGTAAGTATGGCTCCTAAAGCATAGTTGGACACGTCATTCATGATATGGAATGGTTTGGACGAATCAGGAGCTTATAGAATGGGTGTTTCTACTAGCTTCTATTTTAGAGTTTGGAAAGCTAATTCACATTCCATGGTCCTCTCAAAAGGTACATCCTTTTTCATTAATTCCACCAATGGATTGGAAACTTTTGAAAAGTTCTCAATAAATCTCCTATAGTATCCAGTATGTCCAAAGAATGATTGAATATCTTTGATAGTTTCTGGTTGATGAGTAATTCGTTGGATAATTTTGATTTTCTTGGGGTCTACCTCTATCCCTATGTGTGAGATTTTGTGCCCTAGTACTACACCTTCTTGGAAAGTTGAGCCTCAAATTGGTTTCTACACATCTTTTTAACACTTTCTCCAACCGGTCTAAGGCTTGATCAAAATTTGCTCCATAATTGGAGAATTCATCCATAAAGACCTCCATGCCATTCCCTATTTTCTGTTGGAATATGCTTAGAACTAGTTGTTGAAATGTTGCAGGGGCATTGCACAAGCCAAAAGGCATATGTTTGTATGTGAACGTTCCCCAAGGATTGGTGAACGTAGTCTTGGCTTGGTCTTCTGGGGCTATTTGTATTTGGTTATATCCACTATATCCATCTAGAAAACTGTAATAGCAATGCCCTGCGATGGTGTCTAAGACTTGGTCGACAAATGGCAATGGAAAGTGATATTTGAATGTTGCCATATTTAGTAGCCTGAAATCTATGCACACCCTCCATTTTCCTCCCTTTTTAGGCACAATAACTAAGGGGCTAACCTATTCACTATCAGCAATGGGGTATATGAATCCAGCCTTGAGAAGCTGTTCAATTTCTTCCTTAACTACTTACTTCAGCTTAGGGTTCAATTGCCTTTGTAGTTGTCTTCGAGGCTTCATGGAGGGCTCAGTGTAAATTTTATGTTGGCATATCCTAGGATCTATTCCAGTTTATTCGGGATATAACCAAGCAAAGGCTTCCGACCATTTATTTATTACCTTCAGCAGTTCTTCTTTCTATTGAGGAGCAAGCTTAGCATTGATGATTACCAGTTTTTCATTTTTAAGGAATGTGTATTCCATACTGGTGGGCAATAGTTTTAGCTTGAGGGGCTCTTGGTTAAATTTCTCAGGGATTTTCAACTTCCCCTAGTTGATATTTTCAAGGTTAAGACTTGGAAGTTAGTGGTGAACTTGCACTAATGCATCTATGCTATCGATGTAAGTATAAGTCAAACCCTCACTTGGTTCCATGCAAATGAGTGAATTGCTTTCTTGATTAGCTGTTAGCCACTAGGTGTTTTCCTATCGTGTGGCTACTGCATATAGGCATCTTTGTATGTTAATCACTTGTGCACATTGATTGTATGTAGGCAATGCTAAATTTTGCACAAACCATGACCTCTGCACACAATTACACCCTGTGTCACTGTATGCGATGCATGAAACTTTCTTCTTCTCAATCTTTTTGAATGTATTTTCCTTTGATATTTCTAGAGAAAGATCATGGATTCCTAAGCATGTGTCAATGGTGCTTAGCCATAGTCTTCCCATTATGATTGGGAAGTCCCCCTTACTGTTGTTTACTTGAATCACTAGGAAGTTAGTTGGGTGCGACCACCCACAAATAATGCTAACAATGTCTTCCATAAGTCCCAATGGGATAGTGATGGACTGGTTAGCAAACTCTAGATGGATGTTGCTCTTTTTCAATGGAGGTAGGTTCTAGGCCTTGTACATTTCTTGAGAAATTAAGTTGACACTAGAACCTAAATCCAAAAGAGCCTTGCACAAAAATTTGTAAGTATATATGAGGACTCCTAGGATCAAAGAATTTCCTGGGAAGGTGGCCAGCTTTGATCCAATCGGTGACAGCATGTGTTAGCATGACCGTATGCATTGAGTGTGGTGATTGGGTTGAAGGGGGCTCCGAAGTTTTGATTGATACTGAGGTGTCTAATGAATCAGCTTCTTGTGATTGCAAGGGCTTAGTTGGACTGTTGGTTCTAAAGAAAGGTATTTTCTTCATGTGGTTATTAGAACCAATAGTAAGTTGAGAGTTAACAACCCTCGTGGAATTACATTGCTGCAACTGGGTAGGGAATTCACCTTGCATCGCGGGAGCAGGTGGTAGTGGAGCTATTAGTGGAAGAGATGCGGCCATATGAGAAGAATGATAGGTTTGCAAAATATCACCTCTAGAAGAGGGAGTCCCATAATACTCGTGGGCTTGGTAGTGAGGTTGAGGAGTGATGTGACTAGTAGAGTCATGTGGGAAGATTGGCTACTATATGTAATATCCATATAGGTTAGGTTGTCGGTAAAGATATTATTTCCTTGGTGGTGTCATTCCCCATGATTGTGGGTGCTACCATTATTGATATTGCTCGATCGATTGTGGTGGAGTTTCACTAGGATAATATGTTAAGGGTTGGTGCAACTACCTTGGGTTATCTTGAGGATAAGATAACCTTTGGGGTGTTTTCCTTTTGTTTAATTGTGGGTTGAGTGCATACACCCTAGACTCTTCCAGATGTGAGATTATAGGGCAACATCCCTTAGGATGGTCCTATTGACATATCTTACATCCACTATCATTGTCTGTTTCCAAATCCACAACGTCTTCAATGATGGAAACTTTGCCCTTATCCTTGCTATGTGCATGTTTAGCCTTTTCATTTTTTCTTTTCTCATTACCTTACTCTCTAGACTCCTCTACTATTTTAAGAACAGTTTGAAATCTATTATCTAGGAAATCCCACATTTGGTCTACCTTTGCTAAAAATTCTGATGTCATCTTTTGGATAGGTAAATTTTTCCTATTTACCATCTCTTCGAGTGGTGACTCTTCTTCATCCTCACAAAATCTTACTTCCCTCTTCCAAAGGGAAGGATCTTGGTTATACTCTTCTGCACGTTCTCTCTTCCGTAGCTCACCTTCTTCCTTAGCAACTTGCTCCAATAGTCTTTGAACTTGATGGGACCTAAGCTTGGATAGCCTTCCTTGCACATAAGTCCCAAGGGTTCATGTCCTCATTGTTTCCAACCTTGGATTTGCTTTCACAATTTAGACACTCGGGATTATGTTTGGTACTTGTCATTAAATAGTTCTAACATAGTACTCCATCTACGAATTGATTTTGGTTCTATAGACCAGTACCAGCTTTCGGCTTTTTTAACTAATGTCCATGGGAACAACTTAAGTTTTTTCCATTTTTCTCTATGTTCTGTAAGGCACACACATCATGGAATGCTTGTAAATGATTCTAAGGATTAGTGTTGTATCCCCCTTCAAATTGTGGGGTGTTTTTCATATCTAATCTCTTGATCCTACTATCTTTCTGATGCCTTGCTAGAATTCTAATGGCCTTAGTTATGTCCAACATACTTTGAGTAGCGAGGAGGGGTTCATCGTGATTATCTCATCCATGGCATCTATGATGCCTACGTTGTTCCCTACTCTCCCTTCTTCTATATCATGACTCTCTAGAGTGCCCTCGTCCCTTTTCTTGGCTGCTTCATCTATGACCTCCACTTTGCCTACCTTTATCCCCATGGTCTTTTCTTTATGACCACGTCTAGATATTAAAGGAGAGGGTGAAGGAGATGATGAAGATGAAGAAGAAGGAGAACCATCACCATGATGGTGGCTGCTACCTTCCCTTCTGTGGTCTCGGCCCTGATTGTGATTACGATCAGAATGTCCACCTTTATCATGAGTTCATGTTCCTTTTTTAGATCCTTTGTGCCTATGGGTATCAAAACTTGGGTTATGAATAGTGGAATGAAGGTTCTGATACATAACCCCTTGGCCAAAGTTAAGGGGAGGAACATCGTTATGTGGGAGACTCCTTGAGGTAGGTTCACCATTTCATTTTCACTTAAGACATGTGGGGCATCTTGGAACCACTTACCCTTCAAAGACTTATGATGTCTCTCCTATTGCAAGTCCCTTTGACATTGTAACTCTATGGAACGGTATTCTCTCAAGTCATGATCTTGCACAACGTATTCTACATGTAAGTGCGGCATGCCAATTCATGTGAGAGCATGAAGAAGCATGCTTAGGACTGAACGATCGGGAGGTAATACTATGTTACCATCTAAGTCTCACCAACATAGTTGTTCATCTTGATGGAGGATAAAGGTGAAGTCTAGTATATACTCATCAAGATGAATATATACCACTCGACCTTGTTGAGGGACTAGTGGATCAACATCATGTGTATTACGCTGCCGACTATTTCCTATTTTAGACCTAGGTGGTGAGGCGCTTTCATATGAAGAAGGAGACATACTTATCTATTCAGTGTGCAATGTATTCTTGTTTGTTATTTTCTCAACCAACCCTAAGGATTTGTTCCAACAATGTGAATAATTTCCTACATTCTAATTAGCGCACAAACAACTAAGTCCTTGGCAAAGGCACCAATGATGAGCGGCAAGATACCCCTATGCTCAACCATATGAATACAAGTGTTTCACGCATGATTCGGTCAAATTACAAGGACTAAGTGCTTATGCACCCTTGTGGAACAAGGACGGGTTGGTTGATCATTGTCTTCCCAAGCTTACTTGTATGTCATGATTATATGGTTAAGTAAGCTTGAGGCATATGATTTTTATAGCTTTTATGTTTTTATGTCCTATGCTAGTAAGGAAGGAGAGAGGTAACTAAGTGACTAATTTAACTTAACTACTCATTAACTAAGTTCTAACTAATCCTAACACCAACATCTGTTCCCACTTGCCATACACATCTTGAACCAGTGCAACACTACTGGGATTACCAAACGCTAATCGTTACTGGGTTACCAAGCATTACATGCATGCTCGAAGTGGTCGTGTTTGTGTAATTTAACAATTTGCTTAATTGATCAAAATGAATGTCTGTGTTAATAACAGAAATGTAAAATGCATAAAATAAAATAAAATAAAATAAATGCATAAGAAAATAAAATAAAAGAAATGTGTAAGAAAAGAAATCTCAAGTGCTGCAAGGATGAATCAAAAAGCTCATCTTTATTGCTGTACATAAGGTTTGCTTAGGTACACAATGCTTGAATAAAGATCTGTCCACACTTAAACCTGCTGCTGCGAGCACTTGGAAAATACTCTAACTTTCAAACATACTACAAGAGTTCACTACTTGATTGCTAAAAGACTTTTTGTTTTCAATTGTGCACCTGGGCACTATATTTATAGGCTTGGGAGAAACTACTCTAATAATTAGAGTAACCACTCTAATAATTAGAACAATTGCTAAAGTAATGCTAGAGTGCCCACTCTAATAATTAGAATAACTACTAGAGTAACCACTAGAGTAACCACTCTAATAATTAGAGTAACTACTAGAGTAACTACTCTAATAATTAGAATAACTACTAGAGTAACCAATAGAGTACCCACTCTCATCAAAGAGGTTAGGGAAGTTTGTCTTTCTCTATTGTTTCTTCACTTTTTTCCTTATCTGTTATATGTGGTTGATCCTCCTCTTGTGTCTCATTAATGTTATCTTAGAAGCTAATTTTTTAAGTAGGTTTGGACTTAATAATTTTTCACTTCTAGTAATGATGGCATGAATTTGTTCTTTGCCCTTCTTTTGTGATGTGGGATTTATCTTTGATTGGGAATGTAACTCATTCTTTGTGAGGTCTTGAAACTGTCTCCGTGTTTTACTCATGAATTACCTACTTTCCTCTATGAATGAGGTAAGACTTTGAGTGAGTTTGTCCAAATGTTCACTATTTTGGCTTTTAAAAGGTCTAAAGTTATTTTGGGAATATTGTGGTTGTTGAAAGGATGATCTTTGTTAAAATGAGGCTATTGGGAAACTCCTATATTGTTGAAAGGTCCTTACTAATTCATGCACCTCCTCATGGAAATAAGCTAATGTTGGGTAGGTGGTGCAATCAAGTTGTTGGCTATCACATAGGCTACATATTTTACCTTGCATCATGTGGGCTTGTTTCTTTATTAACTAAGTTAATTCATTAACTTTTTTATTTAGTTGTTCATTCTATTGAGTCATGCCTTGCATGTTAGGTCTTGGTCAGCTTTTACTCTAATCCATCAATGATTCTATTATTCACTAGCCATCCTCTAGCATAACATTTAGTATATTTTCACCACATGCAAAGTCAATGTTTTGTCTACAATATGGAAATAGGGCTTCTACAAAGATCTGGATAAGTTTGTGGGCTAGAAATCCATGGTTAGGATTCTTTAAACATAGTTCATTAAGCCTATCAAAGGTATTCTCATAATCCTCATCCTATTGTTGTGTAAAACTCATCAATTATTTCCTTAATGAATAGAGTCTATTGTTGGAATGGAAACATTAGAGAAAATAGCTATAAATTCATCCCATGAGCTAATTTGTGTTCTTAGGATCTGTAGCAAAAAAATAGCTTTATCTTTCAAGGTTGATTTAAAATCAATCATTTTAGTCCTATCTCCACCTTGAGGGATTAACATTACAAGTGTGGTTTCAAATTCTCTTATATGAGTGACTAGATATTCATCATTGATTTCCCTAAAGGTAAGTAGGACGTGAATATTCTTTACTTCAATGTCCTTGCCTTGGAGAAGGACTAATGGTCCTTGAGGTATTACTAGTATTCTTTGATTTAATAAGTCCCCTAGAGTCTATCCTTGATAAGATTGTCCAAATGAAATATTGGAATCTATGCTTAAGAAAAAGAAACAAATTGAACCATGTGAAATTGGAGGAGGTATATGATGTGAAGGAGATTCAACTATAAAAGTAGTAGCTAAGGTTGGATTTATAATGGGGCCTGGTATTAGTACAAAAGTAGATATTGAAGTAATTGGAGTTTGAATATTTGATGTTTTCACCAATTGGGTAGTTCCACCTACAGTAGACATATTGCTTAATATTTGACTAGGGTTAAGATTTTGAGAACCTACAATTGTGGCTAGATTAATAGTTTGCATTATAATATTTAGTACATCAAAGAGAGCATTAAAGGATGTGGAAAATGGAAATTGTATTTTTGATTCTTCTTGGTGAAAAATCTTAGGTGTGTTTCCTTCTTTGTTATTGGTTAAAATTCTTTGTTTTCCAAAGGAGGTTGATGGAATAGGAATTTTTTTTGTAGAACTAGGCTATCGTTATTGCTCTTGGGGTTGTTTTAAATCAATTCGAGTACATTTGTAATAACTAGTAGTGTTCCTAGAAGGTTGGATTTTTGTGTTGCTTACTTGATTTCATTTAACAAGCACATTCTTCCTTGGCACATTCATGGGAAATTAATCCTAAAAATTTGTAGATTAACTTAATTTTTCATATACTTATTACCTTAATTGAAAATTTTGTATAACTTTCCTTAGTTTTAGGAATTAAGAGAATTGATTTTTGTGACTATACTTTTTCCTTATTTTTTGTATTTTTAATTTTCTTTTGATAAGAAAAAAAATATCAAGAGATCATTTCTACACTACCAAAAAAATGAAATAAAATAAAAAGAATGTGTATCTTTTTAGAAGATTAAACTCAAGTGCTAAAAATAAATATGAATAACATATTAAATCCTTGATGATTGACTTTGTCGACCTTCTTAGCATGGTGCCAAATTGACAAGCTAGCTAGAATTTTGGGGCTAGATTACTCTTGTTTTAGAAGTGTCACCTCATCTATGACTAACTTGCAAATCATATACATGGAGGAATGGTCCAAAGTTAAAGAAATTATCAAGACATATAATAACTAGGATCAAATCCCATACTTAAGACTATCACTCATAAGTAAAATCACAAATCATCACCCTAACTTCTAATCTTAAGTTCAAGAGTAAGAATCAATGATTAAATCAAATTGAAATCATAGGGTACAAATGTAAATTGTGAAGATCCCAAGGAAGGTGTCACCTAATCTGTGACTCACCTTGTTGCTTCTATAGTGCAATAGCCTCAACAACCTACCAATGGACTCTAATGGTTTGTAGTTTCCACAAGGCTTAATGGACCTTAACTTAACAATTTTTAAGGAAAAATTAAGAATTAGATTTCAATTTGACATGGGTTCTCCTAGGTATTGACTCCCTTAATGGTTTACCAAGTTCTTTCATTTATACTTGAAGAGCTTATATCATAATTAGGAAAATTTCCATAATTTAGACATACTGATATTCATTAAGGGAATCACCAAGGATTGATATAGTTCTTTGGTGGTATAAATTTGTATCATGTTGATGATGTCCTTGTATGATCGATTTGTATCACACTTATGGTGTAGATCGATATCCCCATTCCATGATGAGGTGCATCTTCCTTTTGAAAAATGATATTGATCTTTATCATGGATGTTGTAAAAATTGATATAATTTGGATCAATCCCCATCAATTTGGGCGATGTGAATAGATATAATTTTCTTAAAAATATATCAAAATTTTTTATTCCAATCGATATCCTTGTCAATAATTTTTGACCCCATGATATCCTATGATAACACATACTCAACAAAATAATTAGTTCTTATTGTGTTACATCAATGAAATCAATGCACTTCGATATGGTGAAAGAAAAAAATAAAAATTAAACAAGTTTTATCATAAAAATTGGGGTATTTGGGGGTTCAACAAGCCTAAACTTCTTCCTTAAAATTTATAACTACTTCCTTCTTCACTTTTTCTTCTTCTCTTGGAGTTATGATCATTCCTTGTGGTTGTTATGGTCTTATGGTGGTAGGAAGGGAGGAGCATAGTAATGCAAGGCCATTGCTCATGACAAGAACTTGGTTTTTTTACTTGAACCAGTGGGTATATGAATCACCTTAATCATGCCCTTCACAAAAATCCTCTATTATGATGATCTAGACTCTCAGGTCCTAATTCCTCTATAAACCCTTTCCAATGCTTCGTTTTTCTCACCTCACTACTAAGCACCATGGTTATTCTGATAAGTTCAATTTTGTCAACTGCACAAGCTTGACAACACCAATATAAGAATATGATGTCTAATTTGGATCATCATTAAATTTCCAAGGTACCCATGGACTCCTTGTGATATGATTATGCAAGGGCATTTTGGGCAATAGCCTACTTTGGGGAGGACCCACTTGTATAGCTCTTGGACCATCTAGTTTAAACCCCATCATCACATATCTTGATTCAATTGACTACAATCTTGGTGATTTGCATCATCCAAATTTATCCATTCTTTTATCTTATTTTCTCTTGGTTTATTTTGGAAACATGTTTCATTTAAGCATTCACAAGCTTGTTTCACTCCAATTCCTGCTCATGAATCTAACGATGGGTTGTTTACCTTCTTTTCATCCCCTTCTAACTTCTATTTGGCTCTTGTTTCATTTCCAAAATCTCCTAAAAACTCTTAGTTCCTTACATCAAAAATTATGTGCAAATAGTTGCATCAACGTAGCATTAAAAAAACTATAAATATGTGCAACCCCTTAACATCAATTTCAGATTTTGTTTCAAATGTGAAGGGAATTTTTGCAATTTTCAAAGTCCAAAACCTTCTAGAAGCCATAACTTCCTTTCAACATATCTAATTTAACCTAGTTTTTTATCCTTAAGCTTCCGAAGATACACTCCACATCATGGGGGCATCAATGCTAGAATTTACTAACAAAGTTTTGCTAACATCCCCCACATTTGGTATTAAATTAATAATTAAATAATATTTACAAAAAGAAAATACTGATGAACTAACTACCTTTGGAACCCATATTTTTAAAAATATTTTAAAATATGATTATTCATCTACAACCACTCAAAGCCTTAATAGCTAATTTTCCACCATTAATAACTCGAAAAAATGATTAAAAGGTATTTAGTCTTAAGAGATGAAACTAACACAACTGATCCAAGGCTATCTATGTGATTGCAGATGACAAAAAAATAGGGAACATAAATAGAAGGGTCATCATAGCCTAGGGAGAAAAGATTAAGGGGAGGAAGAGAATAATAGCAACAATAACTATAACAATAAGAATAAGTAGCCAAGGTGACACATGCTACCAAGATGTTATGAGAAGAGCTTAAGGAAAAATCTGTCTGCTAGATTTCCAGTATAGAAATAGGGTAGTTTAGGTAGGATGAAGTTCCAAGACCTAGGCCAATTTGGAAGTCACTCTTACAAAGGCTTACCTAGAGAAGATGAAAAATGGGAAGGTCCAAAGCATAGTTCTTCAAGAACTAAGCTTCAGATCTTTCCTAGAGTTGACACTAGAGGAGGTTTGAGAGCAGTTGTAAGGGTCTCCACTATGGTCTATATTTCCATCAATAGGGAATGGTACCTTGGGGATGCAAAGTATCATGATTAAATATTCCATAAAAAAATTAGATAAATCTCATCCATAAATTTGTATTAAATAAGATGAGATCCTATCCATGTAATTCCTATATAATCCCATGATTAGTTGATCTCCTATTAAGAAGATCCTTAAATGAAATGATAAGGACCATTCTTGTGATTTTCTAGATTCATTCTTATTTCTCCGAATCTATTCTTGGGAAATTAAGACCTATATAATTGTATTTAGATATGTTTATTTAAAGTAGAATCATAGAGTGTGTGTTTGTTCTAACTAAGTTTTTCATTTTCTTTTAGCTTAGAACATGGATCCAAGGCCCTTTAGGTTTCTTATTTAGTATCTAATGAAACATCAATTGGATACATTGATGTACCTGTGCTGAGGCAGATGCCTCGATGCATGCTATCACATTTGTTTGAACAAAAAGTTAGTTTTTGTCAATCCCAATATTGGATACCTGATATTAGGGGCCATGAAATGCCTATAAATATAGTGCTTGGGCACATGATTTTGGAATAAGTCTTTGCCCATAGAGTAGCTAAACTCTTTTAGTTTTATTCCGTAGTCTTAGAGAATAGTCAATGAGTGCCTGTAGTGTAGATCTGAGTTAGTTGTACAATGTCTTATTCGAGTGGCAATGTACCTAGACACATTCCATGAACAATAATAAGATCGAGATTGATTCTTATTCATTGTAGCACTTTGACTTAGATTAGATTTACTTTTCATGCCATTTACTTGGTTAATATTTACATTTCTATGTGTATTAATGAGTTGGTGGAATGAGTGTGACCAGTTTCGAGCTTAAACACATATTTGCTTAGTAATCCCAATAGCATTATTACTTGGTTTTCCTAGTAGCATAGTGCTTGGTAATTCCAACAATGGATACATGGGTTTAGGACATGTACAGCAAGCTGGAAATGGACACTCATTGCTTGTAGGCTAGTTTAGACTTTACTTTCTATTTTTAATCAATTTAAATAATTAATTTATTTATTATCATTAGGAGTAGCATAGGGCCAAAACAACATCAAGAATCATATGTCTCACTTTGGACTAAACCATACGTGACAAAGCTACCATTAGTCCAAGTGGAAAAATAATGAACTAAAATCAAGACATAACAATCTAGATGCCACAACTAGTCCCATCCATGAAATTTGATTGGATTGTGCATGAATGCTTATGATTCATATGGTTGGGCATAGGGGGTACCTCACTGCTCATCATTGGTACCATTGTTGAGGATGGTGCTAGTTATCTAAATTAGTTATATTATACACAATCGCTATAAAAGTATCAATGATTATCTTTTATAAAATATTAATATTTTATTTTAAGTCACACATGTTGAAACCATGTCTTCTTCACATAGGACCAATAACACATTGTATGATGATAACATTCATTTGAGAACTAATAGGATATACATTGAAGAAAATTGGGGTGAACAACCTTAACCAAGAGTTTCATATATGCTCATTTTCACTCTTACTACACTTAAGGACTAGGTTCACCTAAGGAAAATAATCCTAGAGAAGATGGAGTAAGTCTTGGATCAAGGAGGGCCTCAAGGCCTAGGACCTCCTCTAAACCTAGATAAGATAAATCAAGGGATCATAGGGAGAACTATAGGAGCCATGGTGATTCTCCCAATTCATCATCTTCCTCTTCCTCTTCAACATCTAATTTTGACGAAGATGAACGTAGGTATAGAGATAGAGCTTAACTATGGGGTCAAGATAAAGATAGAAATTGAACCCAAGGGCAAAATCAAAGACATCAAAATGAGAATAGACAAGATCATCACAATTAGATGAATAGAAATATAGATTATCACCATGACATGTTTAGTATAGATGATCCCTTGTTGGGTACTAGGGACTTGACATAGATTAGGAAGGCAATTTAAATACCCCAAAGGCATCAAAGGGATAGGTACATCAAATGGCTTAATATGAACAAAATTCCTAAATT
Source organism: Gnetum montanum (assembly GCA_015680685.1). NCBI lineage: Eukaryota > Viridiplantae > Streptophyta > Gnetopsida > Gnetales > Gnetaceae > Gnetum > Gnetum montanum. The sequence goes on along the minus strand of MNCI01027123.1, from coordinate 402,276 downwards.
TAGGGGACATTATAAGTTTGATCCACAACATCACTTCCAAGCCTTCCATGATGCCTGTGCCTTGTAAAATATCAAAAATAAGTGGCAAAAGCTTAAGCTCTCTTTTAGGACACTAATAAACAAAGCTGAAAGTTGGTATAGATCGTTGGAACCAAGTTTCATCCAATAGTGGTCCACAATGCTGGAACTTTTTTTAAAAAAAATACTAAACCTATGCGAGAGTATCTAACCTAAGAAAACAAATCCAAGGGTGGAAGTAAGAAAATCATGAACCCATGGATGTGGCCTTGGATAGATACTACTTGCTACTACATAAATGTCTAGGCCATGACTTCTCTCAAAAAGAGCAAATTTTCCACATCATAGATGGGCTTCACAATCAAATAAGAGAGATCCTTGGGATTTATGTCAAAGGTCGATTATATGAACTAAAAGCCCATCAGATACAAAGGCTAATTGAGCAAGTGGTGAAAGAAGAAGGAGAACTATGTAAATGAGAGAATGTAGAGGAAAATAACTAGGATCCAACTCTTTAAAAGAAAAGGATTCATATCTATGATAAAGAAAAAGAGGTAGTTCTCAATGAGGTGATTTCACAACAAACCTTACTAATACAAAAGTCTATCAATGAGCTTGAAGCAAGGCTAGATAAGATGTGGGAGTTGATGAATGAAAAAATTACAACTTACATAAAAACTATAGAGGAGAGAGTAACACAAAAAGAATCAAGTGATCAAAATAAGAAGAGGAAAAAGAATTAAGAAACATGTAGGAAAACTTATTGGAAAAAAGGAAAAATGGCTGTAGAAGAGAAGGCTATAGACTCAACCATGGAAGAAGATGATGGATGTGACATTTACCTATATGACCATCTAAAGAGCTATTACCGAGTTATGTTACATCTACATGAGTATTGAGCTTTTTCTTTGAATCCTAAGTTTGTACAAAAGAAAATGCCTAGGAAATTACCCTACTTACAAGATAATTATAGACAGTCCTACAACCAACCATATTATCCTGATGGGATTTCTTATTAGCCCCAAAACTATCATCAACCATAGTGGCAAAACCCATAGTTGTGGGAGAGGCCATCATCAAACTAGCACTACCCTTACTACCAATTAGACCCATACGAATATTATGTTCAACAACATGTTTTCCCAACTGGTTCTACTTCCTCTACCTCAAATCACTACTACCACTCTCTCAAGTATCATCAACCTACAAAACCTTCTATGAGATCACCACCTCACACCTCTCACCCTCCATCATATCCTTAATATTATCATACTCACCTCCACCATATGTCACCTTCAAAAACATAGGAAGGTTCAACACCACAACATCAATGAAACAATACCACTTGTACTATGAACATACACAAAAATGATAATTCCAATAGATCTCCACCACAATCTCGGAAACATCCTTTCTTTTGGATAGTTCCCATGCACAAGCACAACACTTGTGGACCTACTAACTCATCCAAACTAGCATAATGCCAATCAAATGCAACATCTTTCCTCTCACAACTAATGTCCTTCAATTATATGTAAAGGCCAACATCCATCGTTATCCAACACTTGATAGGAATGATGAACCTAGCATTATGGAGAGACAGAAGAATCCATTTATCACTAATAATAGTAAAGGATGTAGTTGTGGGTCAGAAGTTAAAAATATTAACATAGCCCAAAACAAAGTTTAGGAGCAATTATGTGAGAAAAAACCAATCTAAGTAGTAGCCACTAAACTAGAAGACACCCAGTGGCTTAAAAATGAGAATATAAAACTATTTCAAAGATGCATGGAAGTAATTGATCCACTTATTAATTCTATAATTAAGAAAATAGACAAAATAGAGGACTTAGACACATATATCTTATACTTTGATCATACAATAGAAGAGGATATTAAACACGGAGACCCAAGGATTAAAATAGAAAATCAAGAAGAAGAAGCAAACACATCTAGACCTCAAAAAATGGAAATTCTTTCAAGTCTAGATGAAGATACACCTCCGAATGATCCAAACGAGACTATAATCAATGTTAGATGTGCTCCCACATGATTAATTAAATTAGTAATGGTGATAGGTGGGAAACCAGTGGTGTATAACTAGGGGATTGTACAGTCCATCTCTTGAATGTTCGATCATAATATTAGTCGTTGGGGAGATGCTCCATCTTGGTTTAAGAACTAATAAGTATTTTTCGCCTTTTTTGTTTTATAATTTGTTTTATCATTTTCCAATTTCTTTCAAAATTTTCTAATTCTTCATATGTTTTGTACAGTCCATCTCTTGAATGTTCGATCACAATATTAGTCGTTGGGGAGATGCTCCATCCTGGTTTAAGAACTAATAAGTATTTTTCACCTTTTTTGTTTTATAATTTGTTTTATCATTTCCGATTCCTTTCAAAATTTTCTAATTCTTCATATGTTTTCCATTTCTTAATATTGTTTTCTTTATATTTTTCTATTTACTTGAGTTATTCTATTTATTTTTTATGAATGTATTTTATGTTTTTGTTAATAACATTGCCAAGTCAAGATGCAAAACTCAATGCTATGTGTTGGGTTTTTATGCTATGCTATTGAGATGATTGGGTAAGTAATTGTGTAAAGTAGTGAGACCACCTCATCCATCCCTCTAGTTCTCCAAATAATGGGTTCTTCTTTTATGAAACTAAAATTCATTAATGATCATTGTACCTTGAAGAAAGAGGGAATGGCCAAGTGAAAATGGAAAAGGGTGTGACCTCAAAGAAACTTGTTGGGTTATATTCGTGACTTTCTTCATGTGATTTATGACTCCTCTTGGAATGTATCATCACTCCCTCATCAACCAATAAATAGGAAGCTATGCCTTACATGGTGTGGTTCCCATTTCAAGAAGACTTTAAAAAATAAAAAAAATAAAAAATTAAAAAATTAGAAAAACACAAAAAAAAAAAGAAAAAAAAAAAGAAGGAAAAAAAAGAAAAAATAATAATGGAAATTCAAAGCACACCCCTTAGACACAATCATGGGCTACAAGCACTAGTTATGGGGTTGGAAAGACATGTTACCCATGCCTAAAGGTGCCCCTCTAACTAAGGCCCTTTCTTCCTTCTTCTCTTTTCTTCTCTTTTTGGAGTGATGATTGTTCTTTGAGGTGGTTGTTGCTCATGGTGGTCAGCAAGAAGGAACACATTAATGCAAGGTCACTATTCATGATATGAACTTAGATGCATAGTTATGTCGATCATTTTAATCACATTTTTCATAAGAACTGATTATGAACATGATCAAGTACCTTACATCCTGATCTCTACAATCCATTCTCATCCCATTATTCACCTCACTGCTACATGTGATTATGAGCCTTTTGGTTTTTTGTAGTATAGTGCAACATCCCAACTATGGCACTTGTGTGTTATTTAGAACAAAGGCATGATCTACATTTAACTTCTTGGGTGTCCATGGACATCTATAGAAGTGGTTATCCAAGGGCATTATGGTAGGAGCCTGCTTTGGGGAGGACCCACTTTCATAACTTTTGTTGATCATGACTTCGAACTAATCTTCATATCTTCCAAAACATCAATGACAGTTTCTCTAAAGTTATGCATAATTTTGGGAATAATTCTCATTCATTTCATTAATTTTCCCTACTTTTCTATTGATTAATATTTCTTGGCAATCTTTTGAATCAGACCTTTGGTTTCAATTGTTTGAAAATTTGTGCACTTTGAAATTTTTTTAAAATTTTTAAATTTTCTCTAACACCCTAATGAGATGCGATTCGCATGAGCAGTGATATCACGTATGCGATATCGTGGCCGCCACGATATCGCATCCCCTGTGATATCGCATACGTGATATCACGTTGTCCCCTGCAATATCACGTACATGATATCACGGCCCACCGCCAAGTCTATAAATAAGAGGCAACTCTCCCTTGTTTTCCCATCCTGAGTTAGAAGTAGGAAAACTTTGGCAGTTTGATCACTCCAGAGATAGAATATTTTCCATGTGCCCACAGTAGGAGTCCTAAAGTGAACAGATCTTTATTCAAACAACATTATACTTGAACACAAGTTGTGTACAGTAATAAAGACAAACTTCCTGGATAAACCTTGCAGTGCATGGAATAGGATTTTATTTATTATTTTCTCTCTCACCCTTAAACTCCTAGAATGCGGTATGAGTACGACTTGATTACGAGCATCTAAGGATGTGTACGGTTAGTCAAGGAATCAGCTACTCATAGCAACACGGTATGAGTACGACTTGATTACGAGCATCTAGTGTGACTACTTGGTAACCCAGTGGCGTATTCAGGATCTGCACTTGGTAATCCCAGTGGTAGTCGTGCATGAAGATGTGTACGGTTAGTCAAGGAATCAGCTACTCATTGCACTTAGGCTAGATTACCTTTCTCAACCCTTTCCTCCTAGTTAAGTGCCTCAGTACGACCACTTCGAGCACGTGCGTTACACGTGGTGATCCCAACAATGATTAGCGTTTGGTAGTCACGGTTGCATCGGTTCAGGGTGTGTATGGTAAGAGGGAATGATGCTAACGCTAGGTAATTTAGGCTTAGTTCATTAGTTATAGTTAGTTAGTTTCTCCCACCCTTCATCCCGATAGCATAGGAGATAAAACATAAAAGACCATAAAAATCATATACCTCGGACTTACTTAACCATACACCATGACAACCACAAGTAAGTCTGGGAAGACAATGAATGATTAACCCCAAGTGTTCCATGGGGCATGTAGGCACTTAGTCTGCAGAGTTCGACCAAATCGCGCATGCTATGCTCGTTTCGTATTGTTGAGTGTAGGGGTACTTCGCCACTCATCATTGGCACCGTTGCTGGGGACTAAGTGTTTGTGCACTAAATAGAACATAAAGGATATCACTCACATTGTTGGGAGCCTAAACGAACCTTCTGGTTAATCATGATAAAAAATTATATAACGGTGAAATAGCACACTGATAAAAGTGTCTTCTTCTAACAAGAGCAACTCACCACCTAGGGATGATATAAAGAATAGTCTGTAGTCAAAAACACATAGCTGAAATCAACCAAGTCCTAAACAATACAAGATATTTTATACTCATCCCGATGAGTATATTCCAAACTTTACCTTTATCCTCCATCTAGACGAGTAGCTGCGATGGAGAGATTTGCAAGATAACATCGTGTTACCCCCAGATCGATCAGTCTCTAACATGCTTTTCCGTGCTTTGGCATAGATTGGCATGATAGAATTGTATGCAGAATACGTTGCAGAAAACTTTGATTCAAGGGATTACTATCCCATAGAAGCACAATGTATGAGGGACTCAAGGCAGGAGAGCCAACATACATTGATGAAGGGCAAAGGCCCGCATGTCCTTAGCAAAATAAGAGATGGTGAACCACTCATAATGGGTTCACTATCAAAAGATGTTCCCCCTCCTAACAATGGTGAGGAGGTAGGGTATTAGAACCTACGATCAATGATACATAACCCTAATTTTTATGCCCGTGAACACCAACTATTCACAAAGGGAACAACAACTTATGATAAGGATGGGCACTTATATCGTCACCACAATCAGAGCCGTAGCAGCTGAAGAGAAGGAAAGAAACATTGCCATGGTGATGGTTCCCCTTCTTCTTCTCCTTCATCTCATCATTCATCCTCTCCTTCCACATCTAGGCATAACCACCATGAACATAACAGTGAGGATAGAAGTAAGAAAAATGAGAAACCTCGATGAGAGAGTCGAGAGAGAGGACAAGGGCATGAACGAAGGGAAAGTAGGGAACAATGAAGACATTACAGGCATCATGAAAGAGATGATCATGACGAGCCCCTACTTGCAACCTGAAGTATGCATGACATAATGGAGGCAGTAACTCCTCAACCGTAGCAACATCACGCTGCGAGAGCTGTAAATATTTAACCTACTACTGGTTCTGACAACTGTAAAAAGAGAAGACCCTTCTTCAAAACCAAAAGCCCAGACAAACTCTTGCAACAACAAGTGGTTGAGCCCATGTACACTCCTCCACCATCTAACACTTCAGAGAACCCTTCCATCCAAAATCAGAGCTTAACGCATACAGCTATGTTAACACATACCATAACCAACTGGATCAAGGTAGGCCACCTTCCCAAGAAACTAACTAACCCTTGGAGTCCCTTAATCTATTTACAAATCATTGGAAATGCACCACATAGGGCTCTTCTTGACTCAGGTTCTGAAGTCAAATTAATTTCACAAGAGATGTATCAAGCCTGGAACCTACCCCAACTTAAGAAGAGCAACATCCAATTAGAGCTGACAGACCAATCCATCACCATTCCCTTGGGATTGGTTGAGGACATCATTATCACTGTGTGTGGTTGGTCCTACCTAGCTAACTTCCTAGTGATTGAAGTTAACAACAATGATGGGGACTTCCCAATTATAATGGGAAGGGCATGGTTGAGCACAGTAGACACATGCCTTAGGATCTGCGATCTTTCCTTAAAAATTTCCAAGATAAAAATTTATGGAAAGATCGAGAAGAGGAAAGTTCCATGCATCACATATAGTGATTCATCGGGTGATGACATGGAGGAAATGCCTCCATGTAATAGGTATGCCCTTGAAAATTTGAAACAAAGATTCCTATATGTAGCAACCACACAACCAGTAGAAGACACCCCATGGTTGACAGCTACTAGAAGGAGAAACCAAATATGCATGGAACGAACTAAGGCAACAACCCATGCCAACAACTAAGGCATAGACACATTGGAATATGAGTGTCACTAACTTCTACCCCTTAATCTAAGATCATCAATTGGGAGAAGTTGGACACTTCTTAGAAATTCAAATAGACGCTCATTATTTTGGATCTCTCCCTTTCCACTCAGTCATGGGAGAGATGGCCACCTATGCTAATCATATGGGGCCCTCAGTTATTTTTCGATTTTTTGTTTTACACATTTTTGTTTTACATGTTTTTGTCTTACATATTTTTTTTACAACTTTCTTTAACTTTTCTTGTTTTTGTTTTAAAACATTATTGTACGTTTTCCATTTTGTGTGTGTGTGTGTGTGTGTGTGATTCATCCTGTAAGTTTGTCACCCAATAAGTGTTCAGAATGATGGTATGAACTATTTTCATATTGATTGCTAATGTTTGATTTTTACCTTAAGTTATGATGTTGATACTAAGGTATGTTCTTTTGATATGGCAGGCAATGAATTCACTTCATCCATCCATCCACAACACTCTATGGTCTCTCTTGGCTTGGAAATGTACAGTTCCTTTCTTAATAAGAACTTAAACGAATCGGTGACTAGGTATTTCTCAAACTAAGGAAGGACTTAAGGTTTGAAAAGGGTGTGACTTCAAGGGAACTTGATGCTTTTGTGCTGGCCATTCTCTTGGGTGCTTGGATGTTTTCTTCTTGAGTTTTCTTGCCGTTCCTATGTTACCCAATTATCGGAAGCTAAGACAATAAAAATAATGAAGTCTTTGCATGGTGTGGTTCTCACGCATAAAAAAAACATAAAAAAAATAAAAAAATAAAAAATAAGAAGAAAAGAAAAAAGTAAGAATTCAAAGCACATCCCTTAGATAGAATAAACTTGGGCTACAAGCACTGGTTATGGAACCAAAAGTGTTCCTTCTAACTAAGGCCCTTCTCACTTTCCATTCTCTCCTTTATTTCGTCGGAATGGTGGTGGCTCTTTGGAGATGCATTCTTGTTATTCAAGAGGATAGTTCGGCCAAATGTATTGATGTGAAGTCACTAGATGTGGTTGGTTTGAGGCCAGAGTTGGAATGAGATTTGCTAAGTCCCATTAATCATGAAACACACAAGGGGCTATACACCACCTTGTTCTTGGGATTCCCTTCCATTTTCTTCTCTCCATCCTTCTCTTCATTATTCACCTCATTGCCAGTTGTATCATTAGTGTATATTTTGGTAGATGCATTATTTTCTTTTTGCTAAATTCTTGCGGTTAAGATTTTAACTCTTGTTCCAACTAACATTCCTGGAGCCTACGGACTCTTTGAATGTGGGTTTGTCAGGGCATTAAAGGGCATGAGCCTACTTTGGGGAGGACCCATTGACTTTCCTATTTGGTACACCAGTTAACTTCTTTTCCTTAACATATTTGCAATTAATTTTATTTTGTTCATTACCATCTTGACATCCATTCCCTCGATGCTATAGTTGTCCCTTTTTATCTATCTTTCTTACTCCTTTCCTTTCTCCATTCTAACTCTACCGGAGGTTCATGATTAGTCATGGGGGTATGAGGCCCAATTTTTTTGATTTTCTCCTAGCCCCAAATTTTTTGATTTTCTTCCTATCCCCTACACCTTTGGTAGTCATCATTACTATATCTCCTGATCCATATCAGCCATACCACAACCTAGCCAATGAACTTACACTGAAGCAAGGTATCAATTACATGATGAGTCATTTACCCTTGCTAATATAAGATTGTGTTGTGTGTGTAGATGGTGATCATGAAATAATGGACTGGATCTGGAGGGAATACATAGAATGGAGCAACGCTATAGTAGCTATGCAAGGAGAAAGATCGATGGCACGCTTCCCGATGGACAACAGAAGGCACAATCTTGGCGTTGGCAGTAGCAACACTTCTTTCTCTCTCTCTTTCTCTCAAGCTGCCAACTAAGGCCTAATGTCATTGTAATAAGGTGTTCACCCTTGTTGTCATGAACACCAGTTTTGTCAAGTCTTGTAATGATGATCCATTCACATGTCATCCCATTAGTTCCATTCCCCTCAATAATCCCATACCTTCCTAATATTTTGTAAGGAACTCGAGGACGAGTTTTCATTCAGTCATGGGGATATGATGAGATGTGATTCACATGAGCTGTGATATCGCGTATGTGATATCGTGGTTACCGTGATATCGAATCCCCTGCGATATCGCGTACGCAATATCGTGGCTACTGCGATATTGCATCCCCTGCTATATCGCGTATGCAATATCGCATCGTCCCCTACGATATCACGTACACGATATCACGGTCTGTCGCCAAGTATATAAATAAGAGGTGGCTCTCCCTTTTTTTTCCATCCTGAGTTAGAAGTAGGAAAACTTTGGTAGTTTGATCACTCTAGAGATAGAATATTTTCCATGTGCCCACAGTAGGAGTCCTAAAGTGAACGGATCTTTATTCGAGCAACATTATACCTAAACACAAGTTGTGTATGGAAATAAAGACAAACTTCCTGGATAAACCTTGCAGTGCATGGAATAGGATTTTATTTATTTCTTTCTCTCACACCCTTAAACTCCTAGAATGCGGTATGAGTACGACTTGATTACGAGCATCTAAGAATGTGTACGGTTAGTCAAGGAATCGACTACTCATCATAACATGGTATGAGTACGACTTGATTACGAGCATCTAGTATGACTACTTGGTAACCTAGTAGCGTATTCAGGATCTGCGCTTGGTAATCCCAGGGGTAGTCATGCATGAAGATGTGTACGGTTAGTCAAGGAATCGGCTGCTCATCACACTTAGGCTAGATTAGATTTCTCAACCCTTTCCTCCTAGTTAAGTGCCTCAGTACGACCACTTCGAGCACGTGTGGTACGCGCGGTGATCCTAGCAACGATTAGCATTTGGTAGCCACGGTTGCATTGGTTCAGGGTGTGTATGGTAAGTGGGAACGATGCTAACGCTAGGTAATTTAGGCTTAGTTCATTAGTTAGAGTTAGTTAGTTTCTCCAACCCTTCATCTCGATAGCATAGGAGATAACACATAAAAGATAATAAAAATCATATACCTTGGACTTAATTAACCATACACCATGACAACCACAAGTAAGTCTAGGAAGACAACGAATGATTAACCCCAAGTGTTCCATGGGGCGTGTAGGTACTTAGTCTGTGGAATTCGATCGGATCACGCTCGCTACACTCGTTTCGTATGGTTGAGTGTAGGGATACCTCATGACTCATCACACCCTATTTTCAAAAATTGTGGTAACTAATAGTAATAGACCAAAATAAGATGAACAACTTGATGATTTTAGTTAGCTCATAGAATTGGGCATAGTACGTTGTCATCACCTTGTGCTTAACCGTAAACTAAGAGTTCTGAAAAGGGTTTTTTATTAAGGAAAAGTTTACCAAAATTAATATTGATCATTTAGTGACTACAGGTAATGCTAAAAGAAGTGCCTAAGGAAGAAGGTCTTTTTCTAGGAAAAAAATGAAGTTAAGAGAGGAATAGTGGAGGATATGTCCATTGACAAATCATAGCACATACAAGATAACAACTCAAGCATCGCATGTTTGCTAAATCCATGGAATGATGAGAAGGAATTTCAGTTCATCCTTTAAGAATGTTCTACATAACTATTGAAGAATCAACATAGCAATTAAGGTTGGAACTTTTCCATTGCTAGTGACAATAAGAAGAATCATCCTCAACAAATTTTTGAAGACCTTTATAAATTTTGTAATCTTCAATGTCTGTTTAGTATTTTTGTCACTCTCTCATTTTGTATGCATCCACTTGAATAAAATTTTGTAATGCATCACTCAAAGTTAGTAAATAGTTAGTATCAATCAATAATCCCATCATTCCTAATTTTTTGTAAAAAAAGCTCAGTCCTATTCTATTAACTTGAGAATAAGTTTTTACTTATTTGTGGGGATATGATGAGGCATAAGTTGGATGCATTGATGCAACTATGTTAAGGTAGATGTCTCAATGTAGATGCCTCGATGCATGCCATCACATCTATTTAAATAAAAAGTTAATTTTTGTCAACGTTGATATCAGATATCCGATATTGGATACCCGATATAAGGGACAATGAAGCAATGTTAGATATCTGATATCACAAGATGTGTGATTGCCTATAAATATAGTTGATGAAGTGTCAAAGTGTCATGTTGATGGATCCCCATTGATGCAGCCTCATCAATGTGGTGTTCTCCATCGACAAGGCCACATCGATGTAGCATTTGTTATGTTTATGAGGCCCCATCAACATAGCTCTACAATAAATTCTATAAATATGCATGCTCCCACCATGTATTAGCATTTATTAGTCAATAAAGTAGCTGAACCCTTAGAGAATAGTCAGCGAGTTCCCATAGCATGGATCTTAGTTAGTTGTACATTGTCAGTTGGTTGTACAATGTCTTATTCAAGTGGGCATGTACCTAGACACATTTCATGAATGACAATAAGATTGAGATTGATTCTTATTCATTGCATCACTTTGACTTAAATTAGATTTACTTTCCATGCCATTTACTTTTCATGTACTTAGTTAATATTTACATTTTCATGCATATTAATGAATTGGTAGAATGAGCATGACCAGTTTTGAGCATAAACACATATTCACTTGGTAATCCCAGCAGCATTATTGCTTGGTTCATCTAGTAGCATAGCACTTGGTAATCCCAGTAGTGGATACATGGGTTCATAACGTGTATGAAAAGTTGGGAATGGACACTCATCACTCATAGGCTAGTTTAGACTTTATTTTCCATTGTTAATTAGTTTAAATCATTGGTTCCCTTATTATTATTAGGAGTAGCATAACACCAAAACAACATCAAGAATCATATGCCTCACTTTGGACTAAACCATACATGACAAAGCTACCACTAGTCTGAGTGGGAAGATAGTGAACTGCGATCAAGGCATAATGATCTAGATGCATAACTAGTCCCATCCATAGAATTTGACTAGATTGTGTATGAATACTTGTGATTTGTATAGTTGGGCATAGGAGGTACCTTGTCACTCATAATTAGCACCATTTCCGGGGATGGTGCTAGTTATTTAGATTAGTTATATCATATATGATCGTTGTAAATGCATTAATAATTTATTTTCTAGAAAATATTAAGTCACACACATCATTAACTAACAAAAATATCTCTTTCATAATGAGGTAATAGTGCATCGTATGGAGAGAACATTAATTGGAGAACTAATGAGATATACATTGAAGAAAATTGGAGTGACCAACCTTATGTAGGGGTTTCATATGTTCATGACCATCCTGACTACACTCAAGGACTACATTCATCTAAGGCAAAAAATCCTAGAAAAGATGAAGTAATTCCTAGATTAGGGGAGGCCTCAAGGCCTAGGACCTCCTCAAAACCTAGAAAAGATAAATCAAGAGACCATGGGAAACACTATAGAAGCCATGGTGACTCTCCCAGTTCCTCATCTTCCTCTTCCTATTTAATGTCTAGTTTTGATGAAGATGAATGTAGGTATAAAGATAGAGCTCCACTATGGGGTCAAAATAAAAATAGAAATCAAAACCAAGGGTAAAATTAAAGACATCAAAATGAGCATAGATAAAATCATCATAGTCAAACAAATAAAAATAGAAAATTTCACCATGACATGTTTGAGGATGATGAATCCTTGTTGGCCACTAAGATCATGACACAGATCACAAAGGATATTAAAATATTCCATAGGCATCACAAGGAAAGTCACATCAAAAGGCTTGATATGTATAAGATCCCTAAATTTGCAGGAGGTTATGATTCTAATCCACAACATCATTTGTAATTCTTCCATGATGTCTACATCTTAAAAAAAATTGAAAGTGGATGGCAAAAGCTTAAGTTATTTTTTTAGGACATAAATAGACAAAGCTAAAGTGTGGTATAGATCATTGAAATCAAATTCAATCCATTGGTGATCCAAAATGCTAGAACTCTTCAACGAGAAATACCAAACCTATGCAAGAATGTCCAACCTAAGGAAACAAATCCAAGGATGAAAACAAGAACAACATGAACCCTTAAATATGGCCTTAGATAAATACTATTCTCTACTGAATAAATGTCTAGGTCATGGTTTCTCTTAAGAAGAGCAACTTTTCCACATCATAGATGGGCTTCATAGTCAAATAAGAGAGAGCCTTGGGATGTATGATCAAGGTCAATTATATGAACTAGGAACCCATCATATTCAAAAGCTAATCAAGCATGTGGAAAAAGAAGAAGAAGAGTTATGTAAATGAGAGAATGTTAAGAAATATCACTAGGATCCAACCTTTCAAAAGAAAAGGGTCCATATCTATGATGAGAAAAAAGAGGTAGCTCTTGATGAGGTGATTTTACAACAAACCTTGTCAATACAAAATTCTATCAATGAGCTTGAAGCAAAGCTAGATAAGATGTCAAAATAGATAAATGAGAAAGTTACAACTTGTGTAGAGATCGTAGAGGAGAGAGTAATGCAAAACAAATCAAGTGACCATAAAAAAGGAGAAAAAGGAACCAAGAGATAGGTAAGAACACTGATCAGCAAAAAGAGGGAATGGTTGTAGAAGAAAAGGCTATAGACTCAACCACTGAAGAAGATGATGGATGTGACATCTACATATATGACCATCTGAAGGGCTATTGCCCAATCATGTTACATCTACACAAGTATTGGGCTTTTGCACTGAATCCCAAGTTCATACAAAAGCAAATGCCTGGGAAATTACCTTTCTCACAAGGTAATTATAGGCAGTCCTACAACTAACCGTACCATCCTAGTTGAACCTGTATAGAGATTATGTTCAACAACTTGTTTCATTGACTAGTTCCACTTCCTCTACCTTGAATCACTACTACCACTCTCCCAAATATCATCATCTCGCAACATCTTCTATGAGGTCACAACCTCATGCCTCTCATCCTTTACCATATCCTTAATATTCTCATACTTCCTCCACCATATGTTACCCCTAGCAACATAGGAAGGTTCAACACTATGACACCAATGAGAGAATGCCACTTGTGCTATGAACATACATAGTAATGATAATGCTAGTAGATCTCCACCACAATTTTGGAAACACCCTTTCTTTAGGATGGTTCCCATGCATAAGAATAATACTCATGGACTTACTAACTCATCCAAACCAGCACAATGCCAATCAAGTACAACACCCTTCCTTTCACAACCAATGTCCTCCAATCATATGCAAAGGCCAACATCCATCATTGCTTCAATACCTAAAAAAAATGATAAACCTATGACTATTGAGAGATAGAAGAATCCATGCATTGCTACTAATAGTAAAGGGTACAGTTGTGGGCTGAAAATTCAAAATATTAACACAACCCACAACAAATTTTAGGAGTAAGTGTGTGAGCAAAAAACAATCTACATAGTAGCCACTAAACTAGAGGACACCCAATGGCTTGAAAATGTGAATATAAAAATGTTTCAAAGATGCATGGAGGTAACTGATCCACTTATTAGTTCTAGATTTAAGAAAATGAACCAAATAGAGGACTTAGACACATATATCTTACACTTTGATTATACATCGGAAAAGGATATTAAACATGAATACCCATGAATTAAAATAGAAAATCAAGAAGAAGAAGCAAACACATCTGGATCATCCAAAATGGAAATACTTTCAAGTCCAAATGAAGATACATCTCTAAATAATCCAAATGAGACTATCACCAATGTTAGATGTGCTACCACATGATTAATTAAATCAATAATGGTGATAGATGTGAAATTGGTCGTGTATAACTAGGGGATTGTGCAATCCATCTCCCAAATGTGCAGTCATTAGTCATGAGGGAAATGCTCCATCCTGGTTCAAGAATTAATAAGTATTTTTCACTTTTTTTTGTTTTACAATTTTTTATCATTTTCCTTTTTCTTTCAAAATTTTCTAATTCTTAATATGTTTTTCATTTCTTAATATTTTTATTTTCTTTATATTTTTCTCTTTTCTAGAGTCATTTTCTTTATGTTTTAAGAATGTCTTTTATGTTTTCATTAATAATATTGCCAAGTCATGATGCAAAAGTCAACGCTATGTGTTGGGTTTTTGTTCTATCACAATGATTGGGCAAGTAATTGTGTAAAGTAGTGAGACCACCTCATCCATCCCTCTAAATCTCTTAATAAAAGGTCTTTTTCATGGAAACAATTTGGTTCTTCTTTCATGAAACTAAAATTAATCAATGATTATTGTCCCTTAAAGAAAGAGGGAATAACCAAGTGGGAATGGCAAGGGTATGACCTCAAGGGGATTTGTTGGGTTATCTTTTTGACTTCCTTCATGTGGTTTATGACTCCTCTTAGAATGTATCATCACTCCTTTGTCAACCAATAATAGTATGCTAAAAGTATTTTCATGGTGTGGTTCCCATAAAAAATGCAAAAAAAAAAAAAAAAAAAAAAAAAAAAAACAAAAACAAAAACAAAAACACAAAACACAAAAAAAAAATGAGAGAGAGAGAGAGAGAGAGAGAGAATAATTAAAATTCAAAGCCCATCCCTTAGACACAATAATAGGCTACAAGCATTAGTTATGGGGCTAGAAAGACATGTTACTCATGCATGAAGGGCACCCCTTTAACTAATGCCCTTCCTTCCTTCTTCTCTTTTCTTCTCTTTTTGGAGTGATGATTGTTCTATGAGGTAGTTGTGAACTCATGGTGGTAGGCAGAAGGGAACACATTAATGCAAAATCATTGTTCATGGTATGGACTTGGTCTGAACTTGGATGGATAGGTATGTTAATTATTTTAATCACATTTTTCACAAGAACCTATTGTGGAAATGTTTAAGTACCTTACATCTTGATCTTTGCAATCCCTTCTCATCCCATTATTCACCTCATTACTGCATTTGATTATGAGCCTTTTGGTTTTGTGTAGTATAGTGCAACATCCCAACCATGAAAATTGTATGTTGTTTGGAACAAAGGCATGGTGATGAGTAGCGAGGTACCCCTATGTTCAACCATATGAATCACAAGCATTTATGTGTGATCTGGTCGAATTCTATAGACTTTGTAGCTTTTGGTGCACTAATCTTCTAGGTAGTGAATCTTTGCCTCAAGGTTAATCATTGTCTTCCCAATTACACTTGTGATGTACACTGGTATGGTTAAGTGTAATTGATGCATCTAATTTTTATCATTTTGTATTTCATGGTTTGGTGTTCAAAGGAAGATAAAAGTAATTGGATTAACTAATTAACTAGTATCTAACTAGTCCTAACATAAGCATTTGGTTCCACTTTTCACACATGTTCTAAACCCATGTATTCACTACTAGGCTACCAAGTGCTATGCTATTGGGCATACCAAGCAATAACGTTATTAGGATTACCAAGCGAGTACGTGTTATGCTTGAAGTAGTCATAGTTATGTGTTTAATCTATCTTACTTAATTACTTCATTAACTTAATTACTTGAAAATATTGAATAAATAATTAAAAACATTAAATGAATAAATAAAATATTTAATTTACCCAAAGTGCTACAAGGTTTATCAGAAAGCTCATCTTTATTGTTGCACACACTGTCATGCTTAGGTACAACAATGCTCAAATAAAGATTTGTACACTTAATGACTCCTGCTATGAGCACTCGAGAGAAAAATTCTAACTCTCAAATGAACAAACTACAAGGGCTTCACTACTAATAAAATATCAAAACCATAAATGTCACTAGTGGGTATGTATTTATAGCCAAAAAGTAGACACTACATTAATGGGGCCTCATCAATGCAACTGACAAAATTTCCACTCATCATACCCTCATAACTAAATGAAAACTCATCCTTGAGTTCTTTTACACAATTTGGAAGGTATGGGATTATTGACTAACCTTTAATAAATGAAACAAATTGACTTGAAAAAAATAGAGTGCTTGAGTATACAGATCAACACATACAAAAATGGTAGTGTTCATGATACAAAATTAAACATCATGATAACTATTCAAAATTGGACAACACGTTCCTTGATGGTGTGAAGTTTTGTGGAGAAGATTAGACAGTCCTAGGTGGTGGTGGCTCCTAAGGTTTTGAGGGACCTTCATTAGCTTCACACATGTGCAGTAGTTGAGGTAATTATGGTTGTCTTGCTACTGTTGTAACTTTTGGTGGGAGGAAGAAAGCATCCAACAATGCTTTTATTTTCTCCTCCTTACTTCTGAATTATGCACTATCCACATAGCTTCACTAATGTGGGTTGGAATGAGCACATCCCAAGGACATGGGATTGCTAGAAACAACTCCTTTACATTGATAAACTAGGCAGTGAACTATTTGCATTCAATGTTAAACACTCTAACTGCATCCTTCAGCTCTTAGTAATCATTCATCTTTTTGGCTAGGTTCTCAGTAGTTGATCATTGATCTATGAATTTTGCTATGAGAACTTTGAGTTCAGTGTTTGCAATCTCAAGCTTCTACTTGATGTCTTTATGGTGCTTGAACTCTACCTCGTATAGCAAATAGGAGCTAGCCACTTGTTTCTCTAACTCTAACCACAGTTGTTTGGTAGTTAACATAGCCAAGTTCACGTAGCAAAGATTGGCCAACTCCATGTACTCTGTCATTTCTTCTATCTGCAACTCCTTTAAGAAAATATCTACTTTATTGTAGGCATCAGTCCCATCAATGATGGGCTACCAAACTTCTTTTTCTTGTTGGAGTTACTAGAGAGGTTCATTTATTTTTACCTTCATCATTTGGATATGCTTCTCGTTGACTTCTTTCTGTAGGAAAACCTAGTATCTATAGTAATTTTTGATTTTTTCAAACTTTAAATCTTCATTCTTCCAAGCAACAATTTCGATGGTAGACTTCTAGTGTAAGGCATGAACTTCCTCCATTGATATATTTAGATTCTTTGTGGGGCCAATTTCCTTAATTTCATACTCACCTTGGCTAGCTGCTCCTACTGTTGATGAATAAATTTTTACATTTTTTCCTTCTAGGCATCAACATTACTCAGGTGATGATTCTATGTAGTCAAAGCCTCATTCTCTTGGTGCATCTAAGCCAAGTATTTTTGAGTTAAATAGGTCTTTGCCTCCACTATGGACTAGTTAAAGATGGTTGTTATTTCCTCCTTCTCAGCCTTCCAAATCATCCTTAAAGCTATTTGTAAGTTTCATCTCTGGTTATTATTGGGCTAAGGATTGTAGGATTAGCAAGGAGGGAATGTAATTCAGCAACCTCCACTACCAAGAGTTGATTTTGTACTTGAGCTATTTCGAGTTGTCCCTTCAAGATGATGCATTTTCCCCTTGCATCAAGCAACTTTGACTAGGTTGTAGTAATGTTTTTTGAAAAATTAGATACATTCAAAATCTGTTGCTTGGTCTCCACTAGTTGATCCAACAATTCTTCATGCTAGGCTGCATTCAACTTCCTACTAATTGTGCTTGTAAATTTTTGCATATCTCGAAGTGCAAATACATCTAGTATAGATGTTGTAAGTACATTGAGTGCTTCGATGACATGGTTAGCAACCACTTCAGCCACCATCTCTTACCCTTGGTGCTACATCACCAAGATAGTTACTCCTTCACCTTCCTCCAAATACACCGAGAAGGTGGTAGCATTCCCAGAGATTTTTGGAAATGAATGGTATTGAGATAATGACACTATCACCTCTTAAGCATTGGGATAAAACCTTGTGGAAAACTACGCTTGTTGGGCAAATAATATTGATCCACCCCTCTTTATTTGGCTAATTGCTTGAGGCACCTCATTAAGGTGAATCATTGCTAGTTGGTGCACAGATGGATCTACACCACTTGTCCTTGCACACTACTCTTTCTCACTCAAGAGCTATTCTTGGATTTTGTGCAAGCACTCAATGGCTGCACAGGCTTCTGATGTTGTTTCCTAAGTAGGTGATGGTGATGGCAGCTAATCCTCTTCTTAAGTTGTTGGCATATTTTCTTTCATAATTTTGAACCATGAGGCCAAAGGAGCATACCTGATTGTATCATTGGCATAGTAGACAATTCCTACCATGTTGTAGAGTTTTCGAATGAAGCATGGAAAGGGCAGGGTTTTCCTTCCATGCTCATTTTCCTTGAAGGGATTTTCAATCTCCAAATAGATGTGTTATGGAAGGTTCATATGTAATCTTCCACTTAGAGTGATGCATGCTCAAGCAAAAAAGGTAGTCACCTTGCTTGGCCTCACCATTAGATTAAGGTGATAGGCTACAATTTTGAAATAGATGAGCTTTTCCAGTGTAAACGTGTCATACTCCTTATGGTCAATCTTGTAGCACCATTAAGTCCACTCCTTTTGACTTTAGGATAACCATTGGTTGATAGCTCTTCCAACTATGTTCCAATGTCAAGCAACCCCAATGCCTATGTGATAGCCTTAGCTGAGTAGGATACCTAAATATCCTTGATCTTTACTATGGACCCTAGCCTTCTATTATTCTAGAAGAGATATGTCTCTTTCACGTACCATTCTCCACTGGATGTGATGATTGGCCACATGGGAGAGGTTTTTAGTTATTTTTTTACTTCTACTAGAGCTTTCTCTAGAAATGGCCCAAATTTATTTCTTAAAGAATCGATCGTTAAATCTCTCGAGACCTGATGATGTCAAGGAAAGCTTGAGTCAAAGTGATTTCAAGCCTTAGCATGGGTCCTGGCACTTCCCCTCACTATGATTGCTTAGTGGGAATTTCTTCTTTTGGAATCTATCAAACAGATTCCACTTTGAGCTTCTCATGAAGAGGTCCCATTGCATGGGTCACCTCTAGCAATTCTTGGGCTTGTTCTTGTTGGTCCCTTCCAGTTTTGGGCTATTCCTCTCTTAGTTGAGAGGGTTCTTCTTCTTGCAGGTGCTTCGGTCTTGGTGCTATCTATAATCACAATAAGACCATGGTTTAGCACTCATTGTGTAACATAAAGCAATTAGGATACCTTTATCCTTTTAGGATAGTTATACTTGGCTAAGTCGTGATTATGGCTGATTTAATTAATCCAATCATTATTTTACTTATGTGTTATCATTAATAATCATCCTAGAGGTTGTTTGAAAGGGTTAACTTTCCAAAACTCTGATGTTTGTATATTATTAAGTTTATTAACCCTTTGCAGGAGTTAGAACAATTTTCAAAAAATTTCATCAAAAACCTTAAGGTTTGTGGCCCCCATGATAAAGAGCTTACCTCCATTAAGTTCAAGATCGAAAAAAAAAGTGATTTGAACAGATTATTTGAAAGTTATGGGCTTTGGAAGGTTTTGGGCTCTGAAACATGGCAAAAACTCCCCATGTGTTATGAGGAAAATGAAAAAAATTTCTAAGTGCATGGTAGTATATATAGGATTTTTGCACTAAGTTGACGAGGCCTCATTGATGGGGCCTCATCAATGTGGTTGGTTGTGTCGACGAGGCCTCATCGACATAGTTTTTGACCACTATAGATGATCGTTGACTTTGGTCAAACTTGCAAAATATAAACAGTTTTTGAATGAAATTGGGGTCAAATGAAAGCTTAAAAGGCCAAGAATAGTATGAAAACATGAGAAGAGGGTGTTAGAGCTCATAAATTTGAAAAAATTGGAGAAAAATGATTTGGGGGATGAATGAAATAAAAGGTTAAGGAGCACTAAGCAAAATACAAAATAGAATATGCAAAAGATAGGATTGTAGCAATGTTGAAGGTAAGTAACCTTAACTAACCAAGCCAAGAGCTATGTAAGTAGGTCCTTCACATAGTAGGCTCATGACCTTGTTGCCCTTGCATAACCTCAACTAAGAAGTCCATGGGCCCCCACAGTTGACTAATGATCATGAAAAGTTAAGGATCAATCGAAAAGAATCTACCCAAGAATTCAAACACATCAAACCAAGACATAGAGCATAACATAGAACTCGACAGTGAGGTGAGTTATGATAGTAGAGATGGATGAAAAAGAAGATAGAATGGAAATTTTAATTGAGGTCATAAGAAGTCCCTTGTGGAATTTTTGTTTAAAATGACTTGAGAAGATCCATCCTTAGTCCAGACCAAAACCAGCAACTTTCAATAACTTTGCATTACCACTTTAAGACTGGTCCACCCACATGAGACATAAGAGTGATTCCACAAAACAACCACCATTCCATAAAGAGAAGAAAAGAGAGAAGTAGGAAGTGAGAGAGGGCCTTAGTTAGAGGGGACCTTTAGGCATGGGTGCATGTCTTTCTAGTCCCATGACTAGTGCTTGTAGCCTATTTATTTGTCTAAGGGATGTCTTTGAATTCCCATCACCATTTTCTTAAAAATTTCTGGATGGGAACCACACCATGCAAAGACTTATTCATTTATTGTGTCTAAGGTGTGTGCTTTGAATTCCCATCATTTTGTTCTTTTTGTTTTTTGAATTTTTGGATGGGAACCACACCATGTAAAGACTTTAATTGACTTCCTATTAATGGTTGGTATGGAATGGTAAGAAATCCATGAAAAACACTCAAGCACTCAAGAAAGTAGAAGAGTACAAAGAGTATTGAGTCCCCTTTAATTCACACCTTTTAAAAACCTTTGAATGCTTCCTAATTTCGGAACTACAAAGGTTGCAATTGATTAAAAAAAAATTTTAATGGAAGGGACCTCAAATTCCCAAAACAAGGAAAATCATAGAGTTGATTGGATGCACAGATGACATGGATTCACTACCTGTTTTATGAAAAATAAACCATGTAATAGTCATTAGAGATTAGAATTCAAAAATAGAAATTAGACATCAACAATTACAACATTAAGCATAGACCATCATTAGTAAATAGTAATAATGGCATTGTGTCCTGTGGCAATAAAGCAATTTTATTAGCAAAAATAAGGAAATATCACACTCTAACAAAACAAAACAAAGTACAATATATAAGAAAGTGTAAAATAATCAAGAAAGGTCCAAAGGTACTAACGATGGTGTAAGATTAGAAAAATTTGAAAATAAAAAAAATTGTAAAATAAATAACTTGTAAGATCAAAAATGTAGACCAGAAAAAAGTAGAAAAACTAAGAAACTCTATGGATTATTAGCACCAATGACCATCTCCCCCTTAACTAATTTGGAAGGAGGAGATCCAAAAAAATGGAACATAGTTGTCCATCCATCGAGGTGGTAGTTGCATTAGCCCATCTTAGTTCAAGGAAAGGTTTTACTTATTAGATGTTGACTAGCTTCTTTTTATTTGGGCTTTTAGATCTGTAAATTAACATGGTCCTAGAGGGAAAGGTTTGATCAATTATATAAGGTCCCTCCCATAATGTTTGAAATTTTACCTTTTGGGGTACATGTGTGGTGTTCTAATAGAGAACCTTATCTCCTAGTTGAAGTCTTATGGAGCAGGAGGTATCTAGGTTGAACGTAGAGGTGTGTGTGTAGATGGATGCAAAGGGTGGTATGGATATGGGTTTTCCCCTTAAGAAAATGGTGAATGTGTTCAGTGATACTCATGAGGGTAATAGTGATGCTAAAATGAGGTATGAGTTGTAGAACTTCTTGGGGAGATACATTACTGAACATAGTACCCGTATGGATCTAGTTGCCTATAAGGGTACTACTGCTTTGGTGGTGGCATTCCCCATGATTTTGATTGGTACCATTGTTGATATTGTTCATAAGGTTGTGGAGGAGCTTCACTTAGATAGTAATCTTTTTGTTGCTGGTGGAACTACCTTGGATTGCCTTAAGAATAAAGCAATCATCTAGGTGCTTGCCTATGTGCTAGTCAAGGATTCAATGCTTACACCCTAGACTCTTGTAAGTGTGAAACCATAGAGCAACAACCCTTTGGATGTTCATATTAACAAATTTCATATCAGTTTCATCATTAGAGTAAATTTCCACAACTTCCTCTACCATTGTAGCTTTGCCCTTACCTCTTTGGTAGGCATGTTCAGCTTCTTTTCAAATCATGTGGTTACAATCACTATTTTGCTCTTTGGATTCTTCAGTGATCTTCATAGTAGTTTAAAATTTTTCATCCAAAGAGACCCATAATTTATCAGTCTTTGCTAAAATATCAAAAATATATTTTTGGATGGGCAAGGTTTTTCTATTCACCACTTTATCAAGTGGTGACTCCTCCTTGTCACAAAATTGGACCTCCTGTTTTCTAATGGAAGGGTCCCTAGTATACTCTTCTACACTTTCCCTTTTTCATAGCTCACCTTCTTCTTTTGCTACCTACTCAATCAACCTTTGGATCTAATGAGCTCTTAGTTTAGACAATCTTCCTTGGGCATACATCCTAAGACTTCTTCTAGTTTTTTCTCTAAGTTGATCTATGATGTGGCAAATTTGTTCCCTCTAAGAATAACCATGGCCAAGCCATTGTTGTAAAAGTGAATAGTATCTACCCATGGTGGCATCCAAGGGTTAATTTGTTCCCTATTTCCAGCCTTGGATTTGCCTTCTTAAATTAGATACTTTAGAGTATGTTTGGTATTTGTCATTAAATAGCTTTAACATGGTACTCCATCGGCGAATGGATTCTGATTCCAAAGATTGGTACCAGCTTTTAGCTTCCTTGATGGGTGTCCTAGGGAAAAGCTTGAGTTTTTTCCATTCATTTTCTATGTTCTCTAAGGCACAAGCATCATGGAAAGCTTGTAGATATGTTTGTGGATCAAAGTTGTATCCCCCTCAAATCTTGGGATGTTATTCATGTCTAAGCACTTGATCCTACTATCTTTCATATTCTTGGTTAGAATTCTAACTAGCTCTACAATGTTGAGCATGCTTTAAGTCACCAAGAAAGGTTCATCATCATTGCTACATTAATGATGCCAATGATGGTTTTGGCCACCCCTTGGTCTTGGTGTCCTTCATAGTCATTGTTGTCTTGTTGATCACTTTCATCACTATTATTTTGATGATGACTTCTATGAGAATTGGAAATAAATAGGAATGTTCAAAATCAAATGAAAAGGATAGAGAAGAAGGTGGACCACCATTGCTACCATGGTTTTTGCCATCATTCTTAGATCCCTTGCTATTGTGATGTTTTCCTAAGTCCTTACCTTAACTGTCACTTTTTCCTGAACTTGTTTTATGAATAGTGGAGCGTAAGTTTAAGGTCACACCCTTGTCACCAATAATAGGGGGTGGAGAATCTTCATGTTGAGAACCTTCAAATGGAGGATCCTCATTATCATCTTGATCTAGTAGGAACAAGGGATTAGTGTAATGTTTCCCCTTTGTAGCCTCATGGAACTTCTCCTGACGTCGATCTCATTTGCATTGTGTTTCAATGGGATGATAGTCTTGAGTGTCATAACCATTCACAACATATTATTCATGAAGATCTATGATGCCAAAATTCTCAAGGGTTTGAAACAACATCCCAGGCATAACTTGATCAGGAGGCAAGATGATGTTGTCCTCCATATCATGTCATCATAGTTGTTCATCCTAATGTAAGATGAAGGTGAAGTCTAGTACATACTCATCTAGATGACTATATACCACTTTGCACTCCTGTGGGACTGACAGCTTGACATCTTCATGTCTATGGAAAGAAGAAGACATTTTACAAAATAGATAAAATTATCAATGTACTTAGTAGTTTATATGTCATTGAGAATGATTTTTACCTTGAGTTTGTTCAACGATATAAATAATATTCACTAATCCTAGATAGCACACATTTCAACAAACAAAGTCTCTAGCAATGGCACCAATGATGAGTAGTGAGGTACCCCTATGCCCAACCATACAAATCACAAACATTCGTGCATGATCTAATTGAATTCCATAGACTTTGTAGCTTCCAGTGCACTAGTCTTCTAGGCAATGAATCTTTGTCGTAAGGTCAATTGTTTGTCTTCCCAATTATACTTGTGATGTACACTAGTATGGTTAAGTGTAAATGAGGCATATAATTTTTATCATTTTGTATTTTATGGTTTGGTGTTCAAAAGAAGATAAAAGTAATTGGATTAACTAATTAAAATTAACTAATTAACTAGTATCTAACTAGTCCTAACATAAGCATCCAATCCCACCTTCCATGCATGTCCTAAACCCACATATCCATTGCTAGGCTACCAAGCACTATGCTACTAGGTGTACCAAGCAATAATGCTGCTGGGATTACCAAGTGAATATGTGTTACACTTGAAGTGGTCATACTTATGTGTTTAATCTATCTTGCTTAATTATTTCATTAAATTAATCACTATAAAATACTTAATAAATAATTGAAAACATTTAATAAATAATTTAAAACATTTAATAAATAATTAAAAACATTAAATGCATAAATAAAATATTTAATCTATCCAAAGTGTTACAAGGTTTATTAGAAAACTTATCTTTATTGCTGCACACATTGTCGTGCTCAGGTACAACAATGCTCGAATAAAAATTCATACACTCAATGGCTCCTACTACAGGCACTCAAGAGAAAAATTCTAACTTTCAAATGAACAAACTACAAGAGCTTCATTGCTACTAAAATCTTGATGCATAAATGCAACTGGTGGATACGTATTTATAGCCAAAAAGTAAACACTAAGTCGATGGGGCCTCATCGATGCATGATACAATGCATTGACGAGGCATTGTTGATGTAGCCAACAAAGCTACAACTCATCACATGGTCTACATTTAACTTCTCAGATGCCCATGGACATCTATAGAAGTGGTTATGCAAGGGCATTATGGTAGGAACCTGCTTTGGGGAGGACCCACTTCCATAACCTTTGTTGATCATGGTTTTAAACTAACCTTCACATCTTCCAAAACATCAATGATGGTTTCTCTAAATTAGGTATAATTTTGGGGCTACTTCTCATTTGTTTTATTAATTTTTTTTTACTTTTCTATTTCCATATTCATTAATATTTCTTTGCAATATTCTAAATTAGACCTATGATTTCAATTTTTTGAAAACTTATGCACTTTCGGAGTTACGCTCATTAGTCATAGGGGCTAGGAATGTCCATTTAGAAATTTTTGAGATTTTTCTAACATCCTATTTTGGAACATTATGGTAACTAATAGTAATTAATAAAAATAATGTGAATACCTTGATGATTTTAGCTACCCTGTAGCCTTGGGCATAGTATGTTGTCATTATCTTGTGCTTAAACTCAAACTAAGGGATTAAAAAAGGATTAATTATTAAGGAAAATTTACCAAAACTAACGTTGATCCCTTGGTGACTATAGGTGATGCTAAAAGAAATGTCTAAGGAAGAAGGTCTTTTGCCAGGCACAAAAACAAAGCTAAGAGGGGAATAATAGATGATATGCCCATGGACAGATAGTAGCTCAAGCATCACATGTTTGCTAGATCGTAGCTCAAACATTGCATGGTTGCTAGATCCATAGGATAATGAGAAGAAATTTCAATCCATCCTTCAAGAATGTTATACATAACTAGAGAAGCATCAACATAACAATCAAGGTTGGAAGTCTACCACTGCTAATGGTAATAAGAAGAATCATCTTTAGTGGATTTTTGGAGACCTATGTAAATTTTGTAATCCTCAATGTCTCTCCAGTCTTTTTGTCACTCTATCATTTTGTATGCATCCACTAGAATAAAATTTTGTCATGCAGCACTTAGTTTTATTATATCAAGTATCAGTCAATAATCCCATACCTTCCCAATTTTATAAAGGAACTTAAGGATGAGTTTTCATTTAGTTGTTGGGGTATGATGAAGCGTCAAAGTGTTATATCAACGAGTTCTCGTTGATGCAGCCTTGTCAACATGGTGTTCTCCATCGATGGGGCCATGTCAACATAGTGTTTGCTACATTTATGAGGCCCCATCGACGTATCATTTGTTTCCTTATTATCATTAGGAGTAGCATAAGGCCAAAAAAACATCAAGAATCATATGCCTCACTTTGTACTAAACCATATGTGACAAAGCTACCACTAGTTTGAATGGGAAGACAATGAATTGTGATCAAGGCATAACAATCTAATGCACAGCTAGTCCCATCCACGGAGTTCGACCGAATAGTGTGTGAATGCTTGTGATTTGTATGGTTGGGCATAGGGGGTACCTCATCACTCATCAATAGCACTTGGACACATGGTTTTGGAATAAGTCTTTTCCAATAGAATATCCAAAGTCTTGCAATTTTATTATGTAGTCTTGGAGAATAGTCAGTGAGTGCCTGTAGTGTGGATCTGAGTTAGTTGTATGATGTCTTATTCAAGTGGCAATGTACTAGACACATTACATGAATAGTAATAAGATCGAGATTGATTCCTATTCATGGCAACACTTTGACTTAGATTAGATTTACTTTCCATGCCATTTACTTTTTATGTACTTAGCTAATATCTATGTTTCCATGCATATTAATGAATTGGTAGAATGAGTTCACCCAATTTTAAGCATAAACACGTATTCATTTAATAATCCCAGCAATGGTATTTGCTTAGTTTGCCTAGTAGCATAGCACTTGGTAATCCCAGCAGTGGATACAAGGGTTTAGGACATGTACGACAAGCTGGAAATAGACACTCATCACCCATAGGCTAGTTTAGACTTTACTTTCCATTGTTAACTAGTTTAAATAAATTTTTTCTTTATTATCATTAGGAGTAGCATAAGGCCAAAATAACATCAAGAATCATATGTCTCACTTTATACTAAATCATACACGAGAAAGCTATGACTAGTCTAACTGGAAAGACAACAAACTATGATCAAGAGATAATAATCTAGATGCCACAACTAGTCCCATCCATGGAATTTGACCAAATCATGCATGAACACTTGTGATTTGTATGGTTAGTTGTAGGGGGTAGCTCGCCACTCATCAATATTGAAGTAGGTTAGTTTAGGTCCTTGATAATAGATCTCTCTAGTATGGTCCAAAATCATGAATCCATGTCCCTCTGGGTTCCTATTTTCAATGGAGAGAATTATGAGTATTAGGTAATCAAGATGCAGACATTCTTAATCTCACAAGATCTATGCGATTTTGTTAATAATGGATTCAAAGATATTGATTAAAAAACATTTTAAGCTTTCAAGGAAGAACAATAGAATGAAATCAAGGAGCTTCATAAAAAAGATTCAAAGGCATTATTCATCATTCAATCTAGGTTAGATTTGCCAATCTTTCCAAAAATTATCATGCATTAAACTACCAAAGCTACATGGGATGCACTGGAGATTGCATACAAGGGATCATCAAAAGTTTGTGTTGTCAAGCTACAAGTATTAAGGAAATATTTTGAATCCTTGCGCATGCTAGATTTAGAAAATATTGATCAATACATTCACTGATTTTAAAAAGTTTAAAATGAACTTGAAGCTAGTGAAGAAATGCTTGAGGAAAGGCGTGTTGTTGAAAAAATCCTTTGAAGTGTAAAAAGACAACATGATCTCGTTGTCATGACTATTGAAGAAGCAAGAGATATTAATAAAATAACCATGGTTGAGCTTGTATGAAGCTTGAGAACATACAAGTAAAGGATTTTTGATTGTGAGGATGCAATAGCAAATGCATTTCAAGCATAATTTTAAAAGATATCTAATCAAAATCAAAATCAAAGGTCCTTAGGTGAATCCTCATTCAGAGAACATGGACATGGTCATCGTAGATCTAGAGGTCATGGCGTGGATGATCAAATCAATCAAGGGAAGGTAAGCATTGTGATTTTTGTGGCACTAGCACCCATAATACTTTGGTCTAGAAAGAAGTATTAAAAGAAGGGAAAAGCAAAAATTGTAGAAACTAAAGATAAAAAAAAGGGTGAACTTTTATTTTATATTAAAAAAGAGGAAGATCAACTCATAATCTCTACAAAGGTAGTAGATGCTAAGAAAATGATATTTGGTATGTTGATAGTGGGTGTAGTAATCATATGATTGGAAATAAGATGTTATTTCCAAATCTAGAAAAATATGATGGAAATGTGAAAATAGGCAATGGAAAGAAGCTAATCATTGCTAGGATTATATTGCTTGCCTTTACAACAATTCAAGGTAATAAATATATTATCTCATAGATATAATATGTTTTGGATCTTTCAAAGAATTTATTAGCTATTGGTCAATTATGTCATAATGGTTATCATGTGGAATTTGAAAAAGATGTTTGTAAGATTTCTAAGGTTGATGACGATAAAGGTATTATTATTATTCCCATTAGCAAAAATTAGATGTATATGTTGCAGATATAAAAAAACGTTCATTACCTCATTATCATTGAAAACACAGCATGGCAATGGCATGCTTAGTTGGGGCATGTCAACTTTGGCTCAATGGACCACATGAAAAAAGGAGAAATTGCAAGAGATATGCCAAAATTTTCTTTTCGGGATAATCATGATTGTGACATATGTCAACTAGGAAAAATTACAAGGCTACCATTTCCTAGAAAAGAACATAGATCTCAATAAAAAATTAGATCTAGTTTATATGGATTTATGCAATCCCATTGAGCCTAGGTAAAACCTAATATATGTTCATTATTGTGGATGATTTCTTAAGATTTGCTTGGGGTTACTTTATGAAATTAAAATATCAAACATTAGGCTTTTTTAAAGAGTTAAAAGTGAAAGTAGAAAAACAAAGTAGCAATACAATAAAAATGGTCCAAATAGATCATGGTGATGAATTTTTATCAAATGACTTTGATGAATTTTATTTTAAAAATGTGATTATTCATCGAATCACCACAACATTTACACTCCAACAAAATGACATAGCAAAGAGAAAAAATAAAATAGTGGTTGAAATGGCAAGGTATTTGCTACAAATGTCATAATTGGGAAATAAGTTTTGGATAGAAGCATGTGCAACAACAATCTATCTTTTAAATAGGGTGTCATCAAGGTTAATTCAAGATAAAACACCATATGAATTATGGTATGGCCATACTCCAAAAATTTCACATTTAAAAACCTTTATCTTTACTATGTTTAAATTCCAATACATTTAAATTCCAATACAAACTAGAAAGAAGCTAGATAAAAAGGTAAGACGATGCATCTTCATTGGATACTATGCCAATTCCAAAGGATATAAATGCTATGATTCTGAAAATAATAAGCTTTTAGGATCACACGATGTGGTTTTTATGGAACATAGTCATGGTGTTAATAATATAACAAAGGATAACATTACAGAAAATATAAAAGAAGATAGCTGATCAGATTTGCATGCAGCCAGAAGACCTTTCATACACGTCGTTTCAAGGAGATCATTTATCAAATATATGCTACCACACCATCAATTCTCAAATGGCCAATATACACGGCCTTCTTTTAGCAACCGTCACGACTTGTTTGGCAACAGCTCCAAGTATAATCTGCATCGTCCCTCAATCTTGCATTGGCTGGTTCATCAACCACATCGTCCAATCTCATCTGTAGCAACCGCTAAAAATCCTTCTGCAAACAGACAAATCCGAAGTCCACAAAATTTTACTCTCTGCCACCACTTACATGATTTTTCTCCGGTCACTCCTTTCTGTCCACTTTCTAGTAGCATCATACAATGGTAGAAATCTTCTATCAATTCCACTGTTCATGCCCTACACCCATCCATCTCCAGCCATATTAATTTTCCGTTCGATTATCCTTTCTTCCTAACTCCTGTCGCTAATGTTTTGCACTCTGCTAAATTCCGACACGGCGCAGCACAACACAGTGGCCATCTTTTCCCGCCTGCTAATTTTACGTCCCTGCCATGATATTTTCTGCTTGATCTACCACACCACCAAACTTGGGTAGCAGATCGTGAACCAGATGACCTTCCTTTTTCACCTACAAATCCTAGCCTCTCTGCATTTCCCATATTCACCATACCTCCTTCCATTCCGGCACAGTCCACCATCTTCACTGCGGATCTATCATACATCCTGGCTAATCCACAACACCAGTCATGCTGCATATCTTCACCCATTGTGGTTGCCTCTATTCCTTCTGGTTGGCTGATATATTTTCTCCATAATTCCTGTCCAATTCACAACTTGCTGCATATCATCCTCGAATATGCTGGATACAAACTTCACCAGGCACTTGACCTGCAGTCACTTTTAGGAGGCACCTAACCAGACAGTGCCGGACGTGGGGTACTGCAGATGCTCTCTTCATCAATACCATGTCTGATGAGTTTTTTGTACTGCTCACACCGATGGGGGGAGTGATGATGGTCTTATGGAACCATCCTCCGTTGTTGAGGCAGCGCTGGTTGGATGTACGCTGATGTACGCTGGATAGATGTAATGGAGAAGGAGATTCATCACATCAACAAAATTAATATGTGGAGCACATCAACAAAATTAATATGTGGAGCCTTGTTCCTCATCCATATGGTAAAACAATTATTGATTTAAAATAGGTATTTAAAATTTAAAAAATTAGTATGATTAAGTAGACAAATTCAAAGCTCACCTTATCACCAAAGGATATCTTCAGCAACAAGGAAGAGACTTTGTTGAAAGTTTTACTCTGGTTTCTTGAATGGAATGTTAGAATTTTTCTTGTAGTAGTATAAGCTAAACATACAACTTTTCAGCTTGATGTTGCATTTACCTTTCTCAATGGATTTTTTAATGAAGATGATTTAATCTATTTCTCACCTACAACTACATTAGGAAATAATTTTCTTAATGTAATAAAAAATGAATTTGAAATGTCTGATATGGGAAAGATTTCATATTTTTTGGACTTTCAAGTTGTCCGAAGACCAAAATCTATTCCCATATGCCAAATGAAATTTGTGCAACCTTTAATTGAGAAATTTGGCATGATTAATTATAATCCCTGAGATACATCACTCTCTCTTGGAACAAAACTTTTCAAGGATGATATATCCCCATCAATTAATCCTTTAGTATACCAATCCCTTGTTGGTAGCCTCCTATATCTTTCTAATACCCATCTAGATATCCATTTTGCTATAAATTATCTCCCCCAATTCATACAAGATCCACATGAATCACATTGGAAAGCTTTAAAGAGGATTTTCCAATATTTAAGAACAACAACAAATTATGGGATTACATTTCATCAACATAAAAATTTCAAGATATGGGGATACATTGATGTGGATTGGGGAGGTGAACTTGAATATCATAAATCAACTTCTAGTTTTTATTTTGTTTGTTTTTTTCTTTGTTTTTTACTTATCTCATGGGGATCAAAGAAGCAAACTATTGTTGCCCTCTCAACAATAGAAGCAGAATACATAGTTGCATCAAATGCTCCTACTCAAGCCATATGGATCCACTTCATTTTCATTGAAATGAGATATTCACCTGAATCTTCCATTTGTTTAGACTATGATAGCACAAGTGTTATTGCGATGACACACAATCCTATCCATCATGAGCATTCCAAACATATAGATATCAAGCATCATCATCTTAGAAGCTTTATCCAAGAAAAAACATTAAACATGGAGCATTGTGGAACTAAAGCATAGGTGATAGGTATTTTTACCAAGATTCTGAGCTATGAGAAGTTTGAATCTTTCAAAGATTTCATTGGTTTGTGGAATATTATGATTAGATGTTTTACAAAATAATTAGATAGATCTCATTCATAAATCTATATAAGATAAAATGAGATCCTATTTATGTAATTTCTATCTAATTCCATGATTAGTTGATTCTCTATTAAGAAGATCCTTCAATAAAATGATAAGGATCATCCCCATGATTTCCTAGATTTCCTAGTTTATCTCTTCAAATCTATTCTTGGAAGATTAAGACCTATATAATTGAAGTAACATATGTTCATTTGAAATGGAATCATAGAGTATGTGTTTGTTCTAACTGATTTTTCCATTTTTTTTAGGTTAGAACTTAAATCTAGGGTCCTTTAGGTTTTTCAAGAAATATAGCTCTTCTAGAACAATTGCCAAGGAGATGCAATCGTAAAGTTCAAAGACATTACCATCTTCTACTTTGTAGAGGCCATCACCAAACCCCTCAAATTACCTAATACTAGAGCAAAGTTGAGAGAAGTGTTCATCCAAGCAAATGCAAAAGTAAAGAAAGAATAGACATAGCAATGCTATGGAGTGGGCTGTAATGAGTATGGTGCCCCTTATCAAAGCAAAGCATGCATACTTTAAGATTGCAACCTATCACCTTAATTCAATAGTGAGGTCAAGTAAGGTTACAACCTTCTTTGCAAGGACATGCATGAATCTAAGCAAAAAATTCCTATTAACCTTCCTTAGCTCATCTTATTGGAGATTAAGAAGATATTTAAGGAGAATGAAAAAGATTAGAAATCACTTCTCTTTCCCTAACTTGTTAGAAAACTCTACAAAAGGGAAGGAATAGCTCACTACTTGAATGATATAGTCTGCAGGGCTCTTGTTGCATCATGGTAGGAGATGATGACAGATAAAGCCTCTGTCAAGCGCTAGGAGGAAGTACCATCTCCACCACCAACAATAACACCAAAGTTAATACCTGAAATGGTAGTAACTATCAAACACCTAAGAAAAATTAGGGAATAATAGCTCCAACAATAAGCTTTTGAAGGTGATGATGATTCCTTCATGTGCTATTTGACCATGAGCCATCTCAATGAGGTTGCAAGGATCATTAGCTAGCTGGTGGATGACCTATCTCATCTATTCTCGACAAGAAGGGACTAGGCTTTTGTTCATGTTAATCACAATTCCCAAGAGATTACTGTGCCTATTCTAGAATAATCATTTCCTGACATCTCTAAAAATGTAATGGATTTCTCTATCATTCTAGAGGAAGAAGAACGTACAATAGTCTTAGTCGTGCCACACAAGAACTAGGAGACAATAGCAAAAGTGGTGATAAATAGAATTATAGAGGCTTTAAGTGCTCCTATAGCCTTGATTCCTAATATTGCTACAATGATAGACATTCAAATGTTTTCAAATGCTAGAAGTAAGGAAATGAGTGCAACACAATACGAAGAGGTCTTGGAGTGACTGGTTAGAGTTGAGCAACCAATGCTTAAAATCTTTGATCTCCTAGAAGATATTTCAACAACCTAATCATGGTTGCTAGAGATAAGGAGCAAGTTCTTAATCGCCTAAGTGCAACTCAAGGAAGCAATCGCTTGTAATCAATGGTTAGTAATGGATATTGCAAAATTGAGAGCCTACTTGTCGAATCCATCCATTCTTCAGCTAAAGCTTACTAGAGATGAAGCCTTTCAATGCCTTCAATAAAAAATTCAAGAGGCCAAGAATGCCAAAGAAATGATTATGTTCTATGGATCACTATTTGAATCCATGATGAATTCTATTAGTCGTAACCTTCAAGACAAGTGCAAGGAAAATGTAAGTCTAACCCAAGAGAACTAGTACCTATGGAAAGTTGAGAAGAAAAAAGAGAAATTACTAGAATACATTCATCAATAGCAAGAAAAACTTGCTAAGGTAAACTAAAATGTTAGGAGATTGATCGCATAAAATTAAAATCTCTCAATTGAGGAAGTTCATGCCCTTTGCCAAAAAACTGCCATAGAGATCATCACCTGGAAGAACAAATTCCTTAAGTATGAAAAGGTAAAAAGTCATTATAGGGACCAGGTTAAAATGTTGAAAGAGATTAATGAAAAAGAAATCAGGCTAACAAAGGCAACAGTAAATGAATCCCTCTAGCAACTCTAATAAATATGTGATGTATGATAGTCCATCTTTGATGGATTCAATGCATACAACTAAGTAGAAATTTTTCTAAAGGAGTTGCAGAGATGATGGAGCATATGAAGTTAGCCAACTTCCATTATCCAAACTTGGTAATACTAATTTTAGGAAGGTAAAAATTAGAGTTGGAGAAGCAAGTGGCTAACTTCTACCTCTTATATGAGATAGAGTTTAAGCTTCACAAGGAAATAAAATAAAAATTGAAAATAGCTAATGTGAAACTTGAGGTTCTCAAGAGTAAGTTTAAAAACAAATGATCAATTGTTGAGAACTTTACTAGAAGGATGAATGATCACCAAGAACTATAAAACCTTAGTTGTATGTGTTGACATCAAATGTAAACATTTCTTAGCCTAGTTTGCAAACATGAAGGAGATGTTTCCTGTAATGCCATATATGTGGGGTGTACTAAAGTTAGCCAATCTAGGTGATGCTACCTAGACCATCAATGATTCATGAAGCAATGAAGAAAAGATGGAGGCATTGTTGGATACCTTCAAGTTTTTAAAGGAAGTCATAATAGTAGTAGGGTAGCCCAGATCACTAGTAGGATCATGACATGATAAAGGGTCATTTGAGCTACAGGAGCTTTCACTTCAAAGCATGGTCTGACAACTTCAACCAAATCACTTTTATATGGCCAATGACTACCAAATTTTTTTCCAATATCTAGCCTTGATTCTCTTTATTATAAACACTTAAATATTTTCTAATGTAACACTCAAAGTCATGAATTATTATTGTCAATCCCATACTCCTCCAATGTTATCAACAAATTTGTCCTATTTTTGTTCACTCAAGGATGAGTTCTTAGTTAGTCATTGGGGGTATAATAAAGAGTATTTTGATTGCTTGCGTCAATGGGCATGTGTCAATGTATCATTGCCAACATATCTTTTGATACATTAACATATATGCATTAACATTGTTCTATCTAAAGCTTATATAAATGCATACATCATCCACATTTATGACATGCTTGGTCATTCTAGTAGCTAAAATCTTGTAGTTTTCTTCCATAGGACTTAACTAAATTTCCCTCCAAGTGCGTATAGCATGTATTAAGTTGATTATATGGAGTTTTTCTCTAGTGCATGATGTAAGTGAACACTTCTACATGATGACAATCAGATCAAGATTAATTCCTTCCATTACAACATCTAAATTAGCACTTAGTTTATTTTCAAGCACTTTATTTTTTAATGTATTTTATTTTCTTATACTTAGGAAATTAATATTTTATTTTATAATAAAGTAAGCATGACCAGTTTGAGTATAATATATTAATGCTTGATAATCTTAGTAGTGGATACTTAGTATGCTTAATAGTAGACACTTAGTAACCTAGCAATGTTAAATATAGGTTCAAGATGGGTATGGAAAGTGGGAATAGATTCTCTACACTTAGGATAGCTTAGGTTACTCTTACTTCCATAGTTAGTTAAAAATCAACATTGTAATTACTTTATTATTTTAATATTTTAACAATACAAAATAATTAAAATACAAATATCTTACGTCCCAAACATACTTAACCATACCAATTTAACTAGCACAAGTGATGGTTCGAAATATGACAACTAGTAATGTAACACTTAGTTATCTAGGATACTATTAGCTTAAGGATCCATAGAATTCAATCAGATTGTGTGTGTGTGCTTGTGATTCATATGTGATGAGTGATGTGTACTCCCTACACCCAACCATACAAATTATGAGCATTCACATGCAACCCAATTGAATTTCGTGGGTGGGATTAGTTTTTCATCTAGATCATTAAGTATTGATCATAATTTGCTATCTTCCCACTTGAATTAGTGGTAGCTTTGTCACGTATAGTTTAGTCCAAAGTGAGGCATATGATGGTTGATGTTGTTTTGGTCTTATGCTAATCTTAATGATAATAGAGAAATTAATTATTTAATGTAATTAACAATAGAAAGATAAAATCTAAATTAGCCTACAAGTGATGAGTGTTCATTCCTAGCTTGCTATATACATCCTAAATTGATGTATCCAGTACTGGGATTATCAAGCACTACGCTATTGGGTGAACCAAGCAATAATACTGTGGGGATTACTAAGTGAATATGTGTTTATGCTCAAAACTGGTCACACTCATTCTACTAATTGATTGATATGCATGAAAACGTATATATTAACTAAGTACATGGAATATAAATTGCATTAAAAGTAAATTTAATCTAAGTCAAAGTGCTACAATGAATAAGAATCAATCTCGATCTTATTATTGTTCATGGGATGTGTCCAAGTGTATTGCCACTTGAATAAGACATTGTATAGCTAACTTAGATCTACATTTTAGGCACTCATTAATTATTCTCTAAGACTATGGAATAAAATCGCAAGGGTTCAACTACTCTATTGACAAAAGAATGCCAACACACGGTGAAAGCAAGTGTATTTATAGGCAAAAATAAACACTATGTCAATGCATACATGTTGATGTAGCAAATCATGCATTGATGGAATCTCATTGATGTGCTCAAACAATGACTCATCATACACCCACAACTAAATAAAAACTCATCCTCAAGTCAATAAAAGGGGGAACAATTTTCTTACAAAATTTTGGGAAGGTATGGGATTATTGACTAACTAGCTAACTCTAAGTGCCGTATTACAAAATTTTATTCTAGTGGATGCATTACAAAATGAAAAAATGACAAAAATATTAGATAGACATTGAAGATTATAAAATATGCAGAGTTCTTCAAAAATATGTTGAAGATGATTCTTCTTGTTGTCACTAGTAGTGGCAAACTTTCAACCTTGATTGTTATGTTGATGCTTCTCTAGTTATGTAGAACATTCTTGAAGGATGGGTTGAAATTTCTTCTCATCGTCCCATGGATCTAACAAGCATGTAATATTTGAGTTATTATCTTGTATGTGCTATAATTTGTCCATCGGCATATCCTCCATTATCCTTTTCTTGGCTTCATTTTCGTGCCTGGAAAAAGACCCTTTTCCTTAGGTGTTTTTTTTAGCATCAGGTAAATTTTCCATAATAATTAACCCTTTTTGGATCCCTTTGTTTGTGTGTAAGCACAAGGTGATGAAAACCTACTATTCCCAAGGCTATGAGGCAACTAAAATCACCATGTTATTCATCTTATTTTGGTCAATTACTATTAGTAACCATAATGTTCAAAAATAGGATGTTAGAAAATTTTCAAAAAATTCAAAGCAGGAATCCCTAGCCCTCATGACTAATGAGTGTAACTCGAGAAGTGCACAAGTTTTTAAACAAATTGAAACCAAAGGTCTAATTCACAAGATGGCCAAGAAATTTTGAATTTGAAGAACATCGAAATAGAAAAGTAGGAAAAGTTAATTGAAACTAGTGAGAAGTAGTCCCAAAATCATGCATAAATTCAGAGAAACCATCACTAATGCTCTGGAAGATGCGAAGGTTAGTTCAAAGCCATGATCAATAGAAGTTATGCAAGTGGGTCCTTCCAAAGTAGGCTCTTGCCATAACACCCTTGCATAACCACTTCTATATATGTTCTTGGGCATCTTAGAAGTTAAATGTAGATCATGCCTTTATTGCAAACAACACACAATTGCCTTGGTTGGGTTTTTGCACTATACTACATAAATCCAAAAGGTGCATAATTGCATGCATTAGTGAGGTGAATAATGGAATGAAAAGGGATTGCAAAGATTAAGATGTGAGGTGCTTTACCATGTCCACAATAGGTTCTTAAGATAAATGTGGTTTAAAATGATCAACATACCTATTTGTCCAAGTTTCAAACCAAGTCCATACCATTAATGGTGATCTTGCATTGATGTGTCCTTTTCTGCCAACCATCATGAGTTCACAACAACCACAAAGAACAATCATCACTCTAAACAGATAAGAAAAGAGAATAAGGAAGGAAAGGCCTTAGTTAAAGGGGTGTGCTTTGAATTCTCATTATTTTTTTGTCTTTTTTTATTTTTTTTATTTTTGTGAATTTTAAATTTTTATGACATGGGAAGCACACCATGCAAAGACATAGCTTCCTATTTATTGGTCGATAAAAGAGTGATGATACATTCCATGAGGAGTCATAAACCACATGAAGAAAGTCAGGAAGAGAACCTAACAAGTCCCCTTAAGGTTACACCCTTTTCCATTCCCACTTGGTTATTTCATAAATCTTCAAGGTACAATGATCATAAATTGGTTTTAGTTTCATGAAAGAAGGACCAAATTGCTTTCATGACAAAGACCTTTTATTCAAAGGATTGGACGGATAAATGAGATGGTCTTATTACCTTGCACAATTACTTACCTAGTCATCTTGATAGCATAGCACAAAAAACCCAACACATAGTGTTGACTTCTACATCATGACTTGGCAATATTATTGACAAAAACATAAAAAATGACTTAAGAAAAGAGAAAAATGTAAAGAAAATAAAAATATTAAGAAATGGAAAACATATGAAGAATAAAAAAAACTGGAAGAAATAGGAAAATGACAAAAAATTATAAAACAAAAAAGGTGAAAACCACTCATTAGTTCTTAATTTAGGATGGCTCATCTCCTTCATGACTAAGCATAAAGGCAGGAAAAGAACTAATTAGTGGATTGGTTGGTTCCATGCATCTTTTAAACAGTTTTTCACTCTTATTTCCAAGCCACCAGTGTCTTCTAGTTTAGTGGCTACTATGTAGACTAGTTTCTTACTCACACACTTGGTTTTGAACTTTGTTGTGGATTGGTATAGGGGTTGTGTTGATATTTTGAACTTCCAGCCCACAACTATAGCCTTTATTATTATTAGTGATGCATGGATTTTTCTATCTCTCCACAGTGATAGGCTCATATTTTATGTCTTATATTGAAGTGGTGAGGGTTGTTGGCTTTTACATATGATTGGGAGACATTATTCTAATGAGGAAGGATGTTGCACTAGATCAGCCTTGCACTGGTTTTGATCTACCAGTAGGTCTACAAGTTTTGCACTCATGAATGGAAACTATCCTAAAGAAAGGACATTTTCGAGTTTGTGATTGAGATCTAATAGCATTATCATTTCTGTGTATGTTCATAGCACAAGTGGATTTTTTTCATTGATGTTGTGATGCTAAACCTTCCTGTGTTGTTGGCAATGACATATGATGGAGGAAAGTATGAGAATATTAAGAATATGATGGAGGGTGAAAGGCATGAGATGGTGATCCCATAGAAGATGTTGCAGGTTGATGATATTCAGGAGAGTGGTAGTAGTGATTTGAGGTAGAGGAAGTAGAACCAATGGGGGAAATAGGTTGTTGAACATAATATCCATACGAGTTTGGCTAGTAGTAAGGGTAGTGCTAGTTTAATGATGGCATCCCCAAAGACAATGGGTTTTGCCACTACAGTTAGTACTTACTTTGAGGCTGATAAAATGTCCCACTAGGATAGTATGATTGGTTGTAGGACTATCAATAATTACCTTGTAAGAGAGGTAATTTCCTAGGTAGTTGCTTTTGTATGAACTTGGGATTCAAAGCAAAAGCCTAATACTCATGTAGATGTAACATGACTAGGCAATAGCCCTTTAGGTGGTCATATAGGTAGATGTCACATCCATCATCCTCTTCTATGGTTGAGTCTATAGCTTCTTATTCTACAACCATTTTCCCTTTTTGTCGATAAGTGTTCCTACCTATTTCTTAGTTCTTTTTCCTCCTCTTATTTTGATCACTTAATTCATTTTGTGTTACTCTCTCCTTTATGGTTTTTACATAAGTTGTAACTTTGTCATTCATCAAATCCCACATCTTATCTAGCTTTTCTTCAAGCTCATTAATAGACTTTTGTATTGGTAAGGTTTGTTGTGAGATCACCTCATCGAGAGCTGCCTCTTTTTCCTCATCATAGATATGGATCCTCTTCTTTTGAAGAGTTGGGTCCCAATTATATTCCTCTACATTCACTCATTTACATAGCTCTCCTTCTTTTTTTACCACCCACTTGATTAGCCTTTGTCTTTAATGGGCTTTCAATTCGTATAACTAACCTTGGGCATAAATCCTAAGGGTCTCCCTCATTTGATTACAAAGCCATCTATTATGTGGAAAAGTTTCTCTTTTTAGAAAACCCATGACTTGGACATCTATGTAGTAGTGAATAGTATCTATCCAAGCCCACATCCAAGGGTTCATGATTTTCTTGCTTCCACCCTTGGATTTATTTTCTTAGGTTGGATACTCTCAAATAGGTTCGGTATTTTTCGTTGAAGAGTTCTAGCAAATTGGACCACTAGTGGATTAAATCTAGTTTCAACAATCTATACTAACTTTCAGCTTTGTCTATTAGTGTCCTAGGAAAGAGCTTAAGTTATTACCACTTATGTTCGATATTTTGCAAGGTGCAAGCATCATGGAAGGCTTGTAAGCAATTGTGTGGATCATAATTATAACCTCTCCTAAACTTAAAAATGTTGCCCATATTAAGCCATTTGATGCAGTTGTCCCTTTAATGCCTTTGGGGTATTTGGACTACCTTCCTAATTTGTGTCAAGCCCCTAGTAGCCAACAGGGATTCATCTATGCAAACACATCATAGTGATAATCTATATTTCTATTTGTTTGATTGCATTGATCTTGTCTATTCTCATTTTAATATATTTGATTTTGCCCTTGGGTTTGATTTCTATCTCTATCTTGACTCCATAGTGGAGCTCTATCTCTATACCTATGTTCATCTTCATCAAAACTAGACATTGAAGAGGAAGAGGGAGATGAGGAACTAGGAGAATCTTCATGACTCCTATATTGCCCCCCATGGTCCCTTGATCTATCTTTTCTAAGTTTATAGGAGGTCCTAGGCCTTGAGGCCCTCCTTGTTGTAGGACTTTCTTTATCTCCTCTAGGATTTTTTGCACTAGTTAAACATAGTCCTTATGTGTAGTAAGGGTGGAAATGAGCATATGAAAGCCTTTCTTGAGGTTGTTCACTCTAATTCTCTTTAGTATAGAACCTATAATTTCTCCTATAAGTGTTTTCATTATATGATGCATTATTAGTCTTATGTGAAGAAGACATGTTTTTAATGTGTGCAACTTAAGATATTAATATATTCTAAAAGATAAATTGTTAACTAAATTGCATTAAGAGTAAATTTAATCTAAGTCAAAGTGTTGCAATGAATAAGAATCAATCTTGATCTTATTTCTGTTCATGAAATGTGTCCAAGTATATTACCACTCGAATAAGACATCATACAACTAACTCAGATCCACACTGCAAGCACTCATTGACTATTTTCTAAGATAATGAAATAAAACTGCAAGGGTTTGGTTACACTATTGACAAAAGATTGCCAATACATTGTGGAAGCATGCATATTAATAGGTAGGAATAGACACTGCATCGACACATACGCGTTGACATAGCAAACCACATGTTGACAGGATCATGTTGACAGGATGTCGTCAACACGGTTAAACAACGACTCATCATTAACAAGCTCATAGATTATTTTAGCAGTAGAAAGGAGTTCTTGTGAAATGTTAATACTATCCAGTCTCTTCCAAAGTATATCTTGAGCAACAAAATCACAAGTCTTGAACAAATCAACAAAATATATAAAAGTTATGGTATGGACTTTTTATTTCATCCACACAATAACACAAAGTTATCATACGATTTACATTAGGATAATTCCTTCTAAAGCCTACTTGTGACTGAGCATGAAGACTTTGCATTTCTACCCACAAATTAATTTTATTTTCTAAAATAAATTTTAAT
The DNA here is from genome assembly GCA_015680685.1 of Gnetum montanum. NCBI lineage: Eukaryota > Viridiplantae > Streptophyta > Gnetopsida > Gnetales > Gnetaceae > Gnetum > Gnetum montanum. The sequence continues at coordinate 360,070 of MNCI01027123.1, read as the reverse complement.
TAATTAGTAATTATTAAGACCTATTCTATCTCCTTTTTTAAAAAGTAAGATGGCAAACTAGAATACCAAGAGCAATCCAAAGTATATCAAGGCTCTTTGGTAAAAAAGTTGCAAGGTGCTTTCCACACCAATAAGCCACCACATTTTAATATGATGTAACGTTTTCCTTTTTAAAAAAGAAACTCAAAAGTAGTATCTTAGCTCACTCTAAGAGGGCCCAAACATAGGGGACATAGCGTATGCTTGCGGTCCCAAGCCAATCTTTAATAACATATTGTTCATTAAATTCCTTTCGGGTGTTGCATATAAACGTATAAATAGTAAACTTGTAAACCTTCGTGGAAAGGGATATGCAGATATACGATACCTCGAAAACATGAAGCGGTCCGTAGGTAACACAAAACCTAAAAGACTGCTATGGCACAATTATCTTTACTGATCTTCAAGTTACGTTTATATGAAAAAACTTGTAAACATTCTCATTCCCTTTATCATTTCCAATGAAATTTTTTGTTTTTTTGGTGGAGATGATCCAACAAAGTGACTTATTTACGTAGATCCAAGGCATCCCTCAATCATTTATTATTTGATAACCTCTCCTCGTCAGTCGTCACAGGAGCTAGGTCTTTGACAAGGTGTGCAAAGAGGCGAAGAAAATTTTGCGGAAGGGTTTGCTAAGGCGCAACCTTGAATATTAGTATCTTAGAAAAGGAGGCAACGCTAGATGAGATTAGCTGACGCATGCAACGTGGCGGAGAATGCAATTCGCACGCTGTTGAAACCAAACAGCTTCCAGCCTTTACGTGTCCCGACTCCCGACTACGACTGTACAAGTCAAATAACACGAATTTTCCTTAAACTGGGTCATTAAATGTTCTCTGTGCTTTTATTATCGAAGAGGGTTACAAAGTAGAAACATTCCGCTGGTGCAGGAGATGTTTTATAGCCGCAACTGCGAGATAGGGCATGCCAGGCTAGGTAACTTATGTATATTGAGCACGAACGCATGAAAAAGATATTTCAGCAGGCAAGAGTAAAGGAGGGAATGAGGGATGCAATGATGCAGAAACGAATGACAGCAGCGCAAAAAGTGAATCAGTTAACGAAGCGGCAGTGGCGGCGGATTTGGCCGCTGGGAGCAGTCACCACGCCGATGCGACCCATACGAACCATGGCGTCGGCGAAGTCTCGGAAGAATGCTCCCTCGTCGGATGCGTATCGCCACACGAGAGAGGCAGTACCAGAATTTGAATTTGAATGGGAATCTGAATCTGGATTTGCATCTCCCCAGAGAACCTGGTCCGAGTGGAAGATGCCGCGTCCGCTGACGAGACCGGAGAAGTAGGCGTTGTCGAATCGGGCGGGGGTGGAGTCCAGGAACGCCCCGGCAGCGGCGGAGTGGTTGCTGTGGCAGACTTGAGCCAGCGACACTGCCAAAGACGAGCTCAGAGAAGGATCAGTGCTGTGCGTGGCGTTGAAAGAGTGAAGGCGGGACACGAAGGAGGAGCAATGAGAGAAGCCCAGCGTGTGTCCACCCGACAGAGCCACCGTGTCGCGAACGCTGAGGCCACGCTGGGCGAACGCACTGAGAAGCTCGGAAACCTCCATTGTGGGAGCCGGCAGCGCCCTCGTGTCGTTTGCCACTGATAAGATGCCGTCTCTGCGTCCCTTCTCGACTGGCCAGGCAGGTCCGCCTGCCCCTGCCACGGCCGCGGCCGTGGCCTCCGCCAGGATATCCGCACACGAAACGTGGCCTGGGCATTGCTGTTCAAGCCTCTGCTTTGCGTCGTCAATAACGTAGAATGCCCTCAGTGAAACATTGGGCGGTGCATCCTTCTCGGCCGTGTTGTTCCCCACTGAGTCCAGCAGCACCGATGCATCGCATCCCTGCAACGCAGTTGCAGAAGCACCCATTCATTCAGCCACTGTAAAATCAAGTCATGCCATGGGCACCTATAACGTAATAATGAATCCACGAGTGAGTAGTGAGTAGTGTTGGTTGGTACGTACCCTGATAAAGCAGTCGTGAAAGTGCATGCGCAGAAGGCGCGCAGGGACCTTGGGGTCATGCGCCGTGGCGTTGGACACCACCTCTTTCACCACCTTCTCCATGACAGGGCATGTGTTTTGGTAGAAATTGGCGCTCAGACTGCCTTGTGCATGGCCTCCTGTCGTCGTGACCAGCGCCAACGCCAGCAGCCCCAATCGCATTCTGCATATCATCCTCATCGTCACTGTGGTGCTGTTTCTGTGCATTCGCTCTGTTGCCGCTGATTGCGGTTGCTGTTGTTGTGTTGTGCACAGCTGCTCCAATGGTATGGTTCCCTGTTGCCTGTGAGTGGGCTTATTTATACGCGAAGGTGCACCAGCAGTTTCAATACTATATTAGATATAAGATGTAGTGGTGGTTGATGTTGGTATTGGTGGTGTCCGAGGATACACCCAACGCAAGCTGCAGTAAAACAATGCCTTTCTATGACGCCAAAGCGCGTGATCGTAATTCGCAAGTTTTTCCTTAACAAGGGCAATGCCGAACGCAAACGGAAACGGAATAATGCTGGGCGCTTAGCTTGACTTGCAAAGCCAAGCAAGCATGCAACCCAGTGTTGTTACGGATCCCTCTAACTCCTATGTTTTCATTAGAAGCATGTCTTCGTTTGCTGTTATAGTAGGGTTCTTGAGTAACATTTACTTCTTCCCGTCTACGAAAGTTGAACAAAACTGTAATGCAAGCTGGAATCTCTCAATTGTGTTAAGTGGCAACCATTCCGTGTGAATCAAACGACCACGTCAAACATATAACGGGCTCAATCAATCCCGATATTAATGGTGTTCGGTTACTCTGCAGAATGGCTATAAAATTAATGAATTATTAAAACTGGAAATGAAATTTTATTATCTGTATATAGTTCAAATCTATCAGACCCTATAAATGTTGCTGCTATTAAGCTTTATTGCATTCCTGCTTGTATTACTCTCTCAATGTCTTAGATAATGAAAATGTACAGGTTATAAATTTTGAAAACGTCGGTAACAAAAGTGTTCTTCCCGCTACCTGGTTTGCAGGCATAAAGTAAAAACTTGCTCAGTAATAAAAATAAATTTATCTTGAGTTCTCAGTATAAAACTCGGTCAGGCATCCAACTTAAACCACGGCCACGGGACTTGCCCCTGGACAGAGACCGATGGAATAGTTTCCCTGGTACCCTTCAAAATTAAAATTGTTTGGCAATGGTAGCGAACTTTGGGAGAAATTAGAATGGACATTATCAGAGATACTATGGAAAGGTAAAATTAACCCTGGGATGAGTTGAAAGGATGACTTTTGAGCACTGAGTTGGAATGATGACTTTTGAGTGTTGAGAGGCTGGTAACCTTGCAAAACACTGCAAGCTAGATGCATGAGGTGACTTAGAGGTGCAGCGGCAAGTTCTAATCTCGTTGGTGTTCTAGACTTAGTAAAATGTGGATTTTCTAAGTCCCAGAAAAGCCTGTGAAAAAAGTGCAATTTCAGAAGCCTGGACTCCCAAATCTGCCGCCAATGAGTGCTCCTAGCCCCAGGAACCCAAAGTGCATGTCAAAACTTAGTTTTGTTAAGGTTTGGAGGTTCGAGCCAAGGTATTTTCGATAGTGACGTCAACTCTAATGCTAGCGTTAAAGTCAGCATCATCATCAACAGTTATAAATGTTTTTGGTATTTTTTTGAAATTTTTGAAAGTCGTTAAAATTGAAGTTAAAAAGCTGGGATATGACCCTGAATAATCCTAGAGGCCTCCTAAGGCTAGAAATAAGTCCTACCGTGCTAATTTCTAGGGCATTTTATCTTGTGGCAGTGAAGGGAGATTGATTTGAAATTCATGTTACTTCCAACACTTCAAAGAAAAATTTTGACCTTGCCAAATAAGAGACCTGTGATGCTATGTGAGCCTAGGATATACCATTTAGAATCATGCAGGTTCCAAGTTGATGTTAAGATGCAGTTTTGTGTAGGTGATGCAAGATAGGTTATTTAAGGCTATAGCTGACATGGAGTCAGTGTCAACTCCAATACTTCAAAAAATTTTGATCTCTGCCCTTGTCCAAAGTCATTAAGAAAGAAGCTCATAACCTAGGTTATGAACTAAAATAATCCCTATAGGCCTTTGGGAGTTGGCAAAGTATCCCATGATATTATTTTTGGACTTTTTTTTTAAGTTTAAAGTGAATAAAACAATGTTAGTCTACACTTAGTCTCGGTTATGAAAAAAATTGAAAAAGTCAATACAACATTTTTATATTCATAAAATCCATAAAAATTATAAATATTTTCTCTCATGTTCCCACCATGACAACACAAGTTTTTATTATATCATATGTATCATAATCTCTTTTATATTTATTGAATGCAATAATATACATGAGTATTCTTGGCAATTCACTTGACATCATCTTCAAAGCTTATGTTTGAATTACACTACATTCTATATTATATAATCCCATTAGTAATAACAAGCAAGACCCCTATCACTAGCACAATTGCTAGGGAAGGCATTGGTGAATTGCTTTGATGAGCGGTGACAAGTATCCCTATGCCCAACCATATGAATCACAAAGTGTTTACGTGTGATTCGGTCAAATTCTGCAGACTCTATGTCTTCCGGTACACTAGTCTTCTAGGAAGTGAACCTTATCCTAATAGTCATTTGTTGTCTTTCCAATTACACTTGTGATGTACAAGGGTATGGTTAAGTGTAATGGAGGCATGCGATTTTTATTATTTTATGTTTTATGTTTCTTGGTGCTTAAAGTAGAGAGATGAAATAATTTAATAACTAATTTAATTTAACTACTTAACTAATCTCTAACTAGTCCTAACATAAGCATTCGGTCCCATTTTTCGTACACGTCTTAAACCCACATACCCAATGCTGCGATTACCAAGCACTATGCTACTAGGTACACCAAGCAATAATGCTACTAAGGTTACCAAGTGAATACGTGTTTACACTTGAAGCGGTCATACTTATGTGTTTAATATATTTAGCTTAAGTAATTAACTAATCAATTGAAGTCTAATTTAGTTTAATTAATTACATACTTAATGAAAATAATAAATACATAAATAAATCATTAATCTATTCTGAAGTGCTGCAAGGCTTAATCAAAAGGCTTGTCTTTATTGTTGTTCACACTGGTGTGGTTTAGGTACAATAATGCTTGAATAAAGATTTGTACACTTTCTAACTCCTGCTATGGGCACTCAGAGAAATATTCTAACTCTCAAATGGAAAAATTGCAAGAGCCTTGCTACTAGTATCACATGACTCTCCATAAACACAACTATGAGCTCGTATTTATATTTTTTATTGTTGGGTTGCATCGATGAGGTTTCATAGACACAATAAACACTACACTGACAAGGCAACATCACATAAATGGGGCCCATCAATTCAACACTTTAACACTCATCATACCCCCATGACTGAATGAAAACTTGTCCTTGAGTTCCTTTACAAAATTAGGAAGGTATGGGATTATTGACTAACTCTTGAGGTAACAAACTGACATAACAAAACTGAGTGCCCAAGTGTACAAATCAACACATTATAAAAATTGTGGTGTTCATGACACAAAATTGAACACCATGACATGACTACTTAAAATTGGACAACACGTCCTTTAATGGCATGAAGACTGTTGAGAAGATCAGAAAATCCCAGGTGGTGGAGGCTCCTAAGGTTTTGAGGGATCTTCACCAACTTTGGATACATGTGGTGGCTAAGGTAGCTGTGGCTATCCTACTACGAATACAACCTTCGATGGAAGGTGAAAGGCATCTAGTAATTCCTTCATCTTCTCTCCCTTACTCTAGGGATCATTCATAATCCACATGGCATCATCAATGTGAGCTGGAATGGGGATATCCCATGGATAGAGCATTACTGGGAATAACTCCTTAGTATTGACAAACTAGGTAGTGAATTATTTGTCTTTGACATCAAACGCCTTGACTACATTCTATAGTTCTTGGTAATCATTCATCCTTTTGGCTAGGTTCTTGGTAGCAAATCTTTGATTAGTGTATTTGTCCTTCAGAACTTCAAGTTTAGCATTTGCCACCACAATCTTTTGCTTAGTGTCCTTGTGATGCTTAAACTCGCCCTCGTATAAAAAGTACAAGATAGCCACTTGCTTCTCCAATTTTGACCATGATCATCTGGTAGTCAACATAGCCAAATTTTCATATTGAAGATTGGCCAACTCTATGTATTTTGTCATCTCCTAAATCTGCAACTCCTTCATGTAGATTTCTACTTTATTGTAGGCATCTATCCCATCAATGATAGGCTACCACAATTCTCTACCTTGCTAGAGTCTTTGGAGGTTTTCACTTACCTTTGCCTTCACCTGCTGGATGTGCTTTTCATTAACTTCTTTCTATAGACCAACTTGATCTCTGTAATGATCTTTTACTCTAAAATTTAAGAGCTTCTAATTCCTAGGTAGCTACCTTGATTGTAGTCTTTTGGCAAAGGGCACAAACCTCATCCATGAAGATGTTTCTTTTTTTAGCTACCAATCTCCTTAGCTCTGTGTTTTCTCTAGCTAGTTACTCTTGCTATTTATGGATAAAGTTGGTCAACTATTGTTTATGCTCATCAACATTTTGCAAGTGATGGTTCTCTACAATCAATTGTACATTCTCTTGGTGAGTCTAATCCAAGGCCTTTTGAATTTTATGTTGTGTAGCCTTTGCTAAGGATTGGCAGAACACCACCATCTCCATCATGTCCTCAACCCCTTTCAGTCTGATGTGAAGTTGTTCAAGAGCTTCATCTCTTATCAATGTCAAGTTGAGAAATGCAAGGTTGGCAATTTAGGCTCTTAATTCAACACATTTAGCAGCCAAGCGTTTGTTCAATTCCTTGGCTATGTCGAGTTACCCCTCCAAGATAATGTTTTTTCCCCTTGCCTCTAGCACCTCTAACTGGGTTGCAATAATGTTATTTGGAAGGTCAAAGACATCTAGAAGTAGTTGCCTAGTTCCCACAAATCAGTCTAGCAATTCTTCAAGTTGTGCTACACTTACTTTACTGCATGTGGTCCCTACAAATGTCTACACATCTTTGAGTGTAGTGACATCTGGTCTAGACATCGTAGGTGCATTGAGGCTTTTAGCTATTTTTTTAGCAACCACCTTTGCTACTATCTCCTACCCTTGGTGCTACATCACCAGCACTGTTTCCACCTCACATTCCTCCAAGTGCATTGAGAAGGTTGTGGCATTTCCAGAAATTTCTGGGAGTGGCTACTATTCTATGAAAGATACTATGATCTCTCTAGCGCTAGGATTCGACCTCATGGATACCTATGTTCTTTGGGCTAAGAAAATGGATCCACCTCCACTATAATGTTGATTGTTAGGGCCACCTCATTTAGGTAACTCATTGTTGGTCAGTACATAGATGGGTCCCTACCACTCATGCCTCCTTATTTCTTTGGTTCACTCAAGAGCCATTCTCAGTATTTGTGCAACCATTGGGCTATTGCAACAATGTCCGACATAGTTGTTTGAGTGGAAGGTGGAGGTGGTGGCTATTGCTCCTCTTCTTGAATGGTCATTGGAGGCATCTTATCTTTCATCATCTCCACCTAATTAGTGGTCGGATATGTTGCATAACATCATTTGTATAATAGACTATTCCTCCCATCTGATAGAGTTTTTTGATGAGGCATGAAAAGTGGAGTGCCTTCTTTCCACATTCATTCTCTTTAAATTGCTTCTCCATCTCTAGATAGATCAGTTGTAGAAGGTTGATAGGAAGTCTCCCACTTAGAGCAGTGCATGCACAAGCAGAAAAGATGGTGATCTTACTGGGCCTCACTATGGGATTTAGATAAAAGGTTGAATCTTGTAGTGGATCCTTTCTACCAATGTAAGCATGCTAAACTCTTTATAGTCAACACCATAGCACCATCACATCCATTTGTTCTTGATGCTATGGTTTGCCTACATTGGAATCTCAACAAGATTCATCCCTATTTTTGGCAACTTAAGCACTTCAGTAATAGCCTACACCAAGTAGGACATTGAGATGTCCTTGATTTTGACCATTGAAATAGCTTGCCTATTGTTCCAAAATAAATATGTCTGTCCCATGTACCACTCCCCAATGGAAGTAATGATTGGCCACATGGGAGAGGCCTTCAATTAGTCCTGTACTTCTTTAGGTGCTTGCTCCAGGAAAGGGCCAAAGTTTAACTCCTAGAGCACTATTTTTTGGACCTCTCTTGATCTAATTTGATTTAGGTAGGCTTATGTTAAGGTCACCTCAAGATTTGCTTACTAAGGTGGTGCCTCATCTCGGTGGGAATGTTCTATTGCTATTGTTGGTTCCAAAATTTGATGAATAGATTCCGCCTCAGCCTCTTCCCTAAGAGGATCTATGGTGTGGGTTGCAAGTGGTTCTTCCTAGGCTTATTCTTGGCCCCTTTCCATTCTTGTCCATTTCTTCCTTTCTTGAGATGGTCCTCCTTCTTGTGTGTACTTCCCTTTCAGTGCCATCTATGGTCACAACACATCCATTGGTTAGTAGATATAATGTGTAAATTTGAATATTTTTGAGTACCTTATCTCGTCAATTAGTTACACTTGGCTAAGGTTGGACCATGGTAGATTCATATTTATTATTATTTTATTAATTAATTTTCATTATAAGTGTCATCGGAGCTCGTTGGAAGAGTTTAACTCTATAATTTGGTTTTTGAATGTTGATTTTTGAGTTACCTTTTGTGGGAGTTAGAAAAAATGACAAAAAATTTTCTATTAAAAATGGCACATTCATCACCCCCATGACTAAGAGCTTACCTTCGGTAGCTACAAGGTCGAAGGACAAAGTGATTTGAATAAATGGTTAGGAATTTATGGGATTTGGAAGGTTTTGGGCTCTGAAAATTTGAAAAAAGTCCTTTGGCATTTGTGAGAAAATGTGAAAATGTCAAGGTGGGATCATGCATATATATACTATTTTTCCACTACATTGACGAGGCTACATATATGGGGCCTCATATACGCATATGCTCCATCGATGAGGCCCCGTATATGAAGCCCATAGGGAAACATTTCAAATTTGAATATCTTAAAAAATACAAGGAATTGTTCAATGAATTTGGGGTCCATGGAGTTCCATAAAGTCCAAGAATATGATGAAATCATTGAAGAGGGTCTTTGAAAGCTCAAAATTCAAAAATTTAATAGAGAATGTGGTTATTGAACAAAATAGATAAAGGAGCACATGGTTTGATGTAGTAGATGCTTGTACGAAAGATTCTAATAGTAAAAATGCCTAAGGATAAGGTGCTTAATGAACCCAACCAAGGAAGATGTAAGTGGATCCTTCCCATAGCAAGCACATGCCTTGTTTTCCCTTGCATGACCTCAACCTAAGGAGTCTATAGGTCTCATAGGCAATTAATGGTCAATGGAAGTTAAGGACCAAAACCTAAAAGATTCTACCAAAGAATTCAAGTACGTCAGACCAAGACACCCAATCTAGAACATGGACACTAGCAATGAGATGAGTTATGGATAACATAGATGAAAGATGAAGAAGGTGGAATGGAATCCCAAATTGAGGTCATAAGAAGTCCCTTGTGGAGTTGTGTTTAAAATGACCCAAGAAGATCCATCCTTAGTCCATACCAAAACCATCCTTTTTTAGTGACTTTGCATCACCACTACAAGATTGATCCACCCCCCCTCAAGACACAAGAGTGCTCCCACAAAACAACCACCATTCCATAAAGAGAAGGAAAGAGAAGCAGGAAGTCAGAGATGGCCTTAGCTAGAGGGGACCTTCAGGCATGGGTAACATGTCTTTCTAGTCCCATAACTAGTGCTTGTAGCCCATTTATTTGTCTAAGGGGTGTGCTTTGAATTCCCATAATGTTTTGTGTGTTTTTTTTATTCTTTTCTTCTTTTTGGATGGGAACAATACCATGCAAAGACTTTATTCAACTTCCTATTATTGGTTGACATGGATTGGTAAGAAGTCTATGAAAACACTCATGCACCCAAGCAAGTAGAAGAGTACAAAGAGTATTGAGTTTCCTTGAAGTCACACCTTATGCAAACCTTTGAATCCTTTCCAATTTTGAAAACTATGAAGGTCACAAATTTATTAAAATTTTATTTAATGAAAGGAACCTTAAATTTCCAAAATAATGAAAACCATAGAGTTTGTGGATGGGTGGATGTCATGGACTCACTACCTGTTTTATGAAAAAGAAACCATGACTTAGCCATCAGTACAAAAATTTAGAAATAGAAACCAAACATTACAAAACAAAACATTAAGCACAAACCACCATTAGTAACATCTCCAGCACCACTGTGTCCTATTAGCATAAAGAACATTTATTAGCAAAAAATTAGAAATTCACATACTAAAAATAAAGTAAAATATATAAGAAAATGTAAAATATTCCATAAAGATTAAAATGTACTAATGATGGTGTAAAAAAAAATGGTGTAGAATAGGAAAAAAAAAGATTTAAAATCAAAAAGGATAAAATAAACAAATTGTAAAGGCAAAAATGTGTAAAATAAAAAATAGAAAAACTAAGGAGCCACATATATGGTTAGCACAAATGGCCATCTCCCCCATGATTGAGTTGAAAGGAGGAGATCTAAAAAATTAAGTGTGGTTGCCCATCCATTGAGGTATTTATTCGCACTGCCTTGCTTTGGCTCATGGAAAGGCTTTACTAGTTGAATGTTGACCAACTACATTTTATTTGGGCTCTCAAGTTTGTAAATGATCATGGCCATAGAAGAAAATATAAGGCTCTTCACACAACATTTGAAATTGATTTTTTTAAGGTATGTGTGTGGGATTACAATAAAGAGCCTTATCTCCTAGTTAAAATTTCACTTTTCATATTCTAAGATCATGTTGTTGTCTATTGAATGCCTTGTGAACTTCATTAAAGGATAGGACTACTAATTGATTTTCATCTAGCATATTTAGGTTGATTTAGTATTTCTTTTTGTATTAGACTAAGGTCATGATCCATGTCATAGGTTGTTGAGAGTGTATGGAGCTCAGATTGGATTGAAAATGTTGGAAGTCTATTGTACAGCAGTTCATAGGGAGAGTAGCCAATAGAGAGTTTCCATGTTGAGCAGTAGGCCCAAAGGGCATCGTTGATTTTTGTAATCCAATCTCTCCTATATTTTCTGATAGTACTTGTTAGAATCTTTGTAATCTCCCTATTAGTTAGCTTTGCTTGACCATTTTCTTGGGGATGATAACGTGTTGTTAATTTATGTTCAACCCCCAAGTGTTGCATGAGTTTTCGAAAAGCGGCACCAGTAAAGTGGGTTTCGTTGTCAAAAATCAATGCATGTGGCACCCCAAACCTATTCACGATATTTTGTTATACAAATCAAGAAATAGTGAATGATGTATAGTTAGTGACAAATACTACTTCTACCCATTTGGTATAGTACTCAATGATGAAAATTATATATGTCTTCCTGTTGGACATGGGTGTGATGGGACCAAAGAAATCTATGCCCCATATGTCAAAGGGTTCTAGTAGTTGAATCCACTATTGAGGATCCTCCATTCATGTAGTCATCCCATCATCTTGTTGACAATGCTCACACGATCGAACAAACTAGTGGGCATCTTTGAAGATTGTGGGCCAATAGTATCTTTCCGTTAGGATTTTTATGGCCATGCATCTCCCAACATAGTCACCTTCACAAGGGCCTTCATGAGCATCTTGGAGAATGTGCAATTGATCTGCATTAGGTACATACCAATGAACCAAGCCATTGGCAAACACCTTGTAAAGGTGTCTATTGATTTCCATGAAGTGCTTAGCCCAATGAAAAAACTGTCGTTTCTTCCTATGGTCTAGATCTTGTGGCATCTCTTAAGTGAGAAGATAAGTTAGGATGCCATCATATCATTTTGGTTCTATGAGCATTTGTTCATTTATTGTAGTGGTAAAGAAGAGTTAATTGAGAAACAAATTAGATAAAGGGCTTTCATCCTCTTTGTTATCCCATCATAACCAAGACAAGTGATTAGTAACGACATTCTTAGTCCCTTTTTGATCTACCATTGTAAGATCGAACTCCTGTAAGATCACTAGCTACTATATGACATGGGGCTAACCATTGGCTTATTCATGAGGAAGCAGATGGCACTATGATCAATGTGCACAAACACTTTATATCCAAGCACATAGTGCCTGAACTTTTCTAGAACATACACCACTATCATTAGTTCTTTTTTCATGATGGTGTAATTCAATTGTGCACCCACAATGCTTCAACTTACGTAGTGGATGTAATATGGATGTTTCTTATTGTCCCATTACATAAGCACAAATCCCAAGGCATAGTTAGATGCATCTTTTATAATATGTAATGGTCTAGATCAATTAGGTGCTCATAGAATTGGAGTCTCTATGAGATTCTACTTAAGGCTTTCGAATGCACTTTCACATTCCTTGGTCCAAATGAAAAGAGCATCTTTCTTTGTCAGGTCATCCAATGGCTTTATGATCTTAGAGAAATTCTCTATGAATCACTAGTAGTAACTAGTGTGTCCAAGGAATGACTAAACATCTTTGATAGTTTTTGGTTGATGGGTGATTCCTTGGATGACCCTTATCTCTTTAGGGTCTACCCAGATCCCTTCTTGTGAAATTCAGTGTCCCAATACAATGCCCTCTTGGACCATGAAATGGCTCTTTTTCCAATTGAGCCACAGATTTGTTTTTAAACATCTTTTTAGTATTTGCTAAAGGTGGTCCAAGGCTTTCTCTAATATAGCACCATAAGTGGAGAAGTCAACCATGAAGACTTCCACTCCACTACCTATTTATTGCTGAAAGATACTTAAGACCAGGTGTTGGGAAGTGGCAAGAGCATTGCATAGACCAAAAGGCATCTTGCAATATGCAAAGGTTCCCTAGGAACTTGTGAATGTTGTTTTAGCTTAATCTTCTGGTGTAACCTAGATTTGGTTATAGCCACTATAACCATATAAAGAACTATAATAGCAATGCCCAGAAATGGTTTCCAACACTTGATCAACAAATGGCAATGGAAAATGATCTTTGAATGTTGCCATGTTTAATAACCTAAAGTCAATGCAAACCATTCATTTGCGACCTCTCTTTGGAACTATGATGAGTGGATTGACCCGCTCATCATCTGCAATGGGGTAGATGAACCTTGCCTTAAGGAGTAGCTCAATTTCCTCCTTGACAATTTGTTTCAATTTTTGGTTCAACCATTGTTGTGGTTGCCTCCTTAGCTTCATGGATGGATCAAGGTAAATGCAACGCTGGCATATCTGTGGATCAATTCCAATGAGTTCCAAATATTACTAGGCAAAGGCTATTGACCTTTTTTGATCACTTTCAATAGTTTTGCTTTCTATTCAAGAGCAAGTTTGGCATTGAGTATGACTAGCTTGCCATTTTTAAGAATGCATATTCTAGTTTGGTAGGTAAAATTTTTAGCTCTAAGGGCTCCTATTTAAAATTCTCAAGGATCTCCAACTCTTCCCAATTGGTATCAAAATTTTCATCATCAAAGATTTGGTGATGAACTTGCTCTAGTTTATTCATTCCTACAACATAGGTGCATGTCATGCTCTCAGCAAGTTCCATGCACATTGTGCTACTATCAGAATTAGCAATCAGCAACTAGGTACCCTCCTATTTTGTGGCTAATGCATACAAATACCTTTGAATATCTACTCCATGTGCATACTACTTGCATGCAGAGATAGATTCTTATTTTATGGACCAAAGATTTTGCATGTAATTGCACCCCGAATCACTGTATGTGATGCATGGAACTTGTCTCTTCTTGATCTTTCCAAATGCATTTTCTTTTGATATCTTTAGGGAAAGATCTCTTATTTTCATTCTTGCATCAATAGTGCTTAACCATGTCCTTCCCATAATGATTGAAAAGTCCCCCTTCTAGTTTTCAACCTTGATTATCAAGAAATTGGTAGGATAAGACCATCTGCAGATAGTGGTCACAATGTCTTCGACCAATCCTAATGGAACAGTGATGGACTGGTTTTCCAACTCCAATCTAATATTTCTCTTCTTGAGAGGTGTTAGGTTCCAAGTAGTATACATCTCATGAGAAATTAATTTCACACTAGAACTTGAATTATGAAGAGCCTTACACAGTTCATTCCTAGTAATCTATAGATAAATGAGGGGGTTTCTAGGATCATCTAATTTCCTATGAAGGTTGCCAGCCTTAATCTAGTCAAATATGGCATGGATGAGCATAACAATATGGATTTTGGGTAGCATTTGGTTTGAAGGCGATCCAATGGAATGATTTGCAGAGGATGAAGCAAGAGTAAGGTGATCAACCGCCTAAGTCTATGAGGGCTTAGTAGGGTTGTTGGGTCAAAAAATTGATCTTTTGCAAGCATGAGGTTTCGAACACCTTGGTTGATGAACTGATTGTAAATTGATAGCATTGGTAGCATTACATTGTCATGGCTAAGTTGGAAATTAACCCTACATGGATGGAGCAAGTGGTAGTTGCATTAAGGGTGGAGGAACATGTGTAGAAATAGAAGGATAAGGATGAAATGCGGCATCCCTCTTGGAATGTAGAGAATGAGCTTTGTAGTATTCAAGAGGGTAGTTGTGATGTTGGAAGGGAGAAGTGTAACTGGAATAGTCATGTGGAGATAGTGGTTGTTGAATGTAATACCCATATGGATCTAGTTTCTTATAAGGGTATCATTACCTTAGTGGTGGCATCCACCATGACAGTGGTTGATGCCACTATTAGTATTGCTCATACGGTTGCAGTGGCACTCCATATGAATAATATTGCTACTATTGATGGAACTACCTAAGGTCACCTTGAGGATAAGACAACCTTTTGGGTGCTTTCCTTCTTACTAGTCATTGATTTAGAGCATACACCCCAAATTCTTGTAAGTGTGACACAATGGGACAACATCCCTTAGGATGTTTTTATTGGCAAATGTCATACCCACTACCATCATCTAACTTGATTTTCACAACTTCGTCTACTATAGCAATTTTCTCTTATCCTTTTGCTAGGCACATTCAGCTTCTTTTCACCTCTTGCAATTGTAATCACCAGTTTGCTCTCTTGATTCTTCAGCAATTTTTAGAGTAGTTTGGAATTTTTCATCCAACAAATTCCACATTATCCACCTTACCTGGAATTTCAAACATAGAATTTTGAATCGGTAAGATATTTTTGGTAACCACCTCATCAAAATGTGATTCTTCCTCACTGCCACAAAATTCGACTTCCCTCTTTCTGATGGAGGGATCCTTATTATATTCTTTTGTACTTTCTCATTTTCTTAGCTCTCATTCCTCTTTTGCTACTTGCTCAATTAGCCTTTAAATCTAATGGGCTTTGAGTTTTGATAGTCTCCCTTAGGCATAGACCCTAAGAATTCTCCTTGTTTCTGATCTAAGTCCATCTATGATATGGCAAAGTTGTTCCCACTGAGAATAACCATGGCCAGAGCATCGGTGTATGAGAGAATAGTATCTACCCATGGTAGTGTCCAAGGGTTTATGGTTTCTCTACTTCCATCTTTGGATCTGCCTTCTCAAATTGAAAACTCTGGAGTACATCTGATACTTATCATTAAATAGCTCAAGCATTGTACTCAATTGATGGATAGATTCTAGCTCAAGGACCAGTACCAGCTTTCTACTTATTTGATGAGTGTTCTAGGAAATAGCTTTAATTTTTGCTAATCATTCTTGACATTTTTTAAGGTACAGGCATTGTGAAAATCTTGAAGATGTGTCTATGGATCAAAATGATATCCCCTTTCAAATCTGAGAACATTGTTCATATTGAGTCATCTGATCTAACTATCTTTCACATGTCTACTTGGAATTTTTATAGACTCTATAGTATTTAGCATGCTTCGAGTTGCTAGAAAAGGCTCATCATCATTGTTACTTTGTTATCATCGATGATTTTCTCTGTTACCCCTTTGATCATTATGGGCCTAGCAATCATCATTATTGTCTTACTATTCATCCCCATCACAGTTGTTCTTTCTGTGGCATCCATTAGAACCAGAAGAGGAAGAAGAAGATGCAGATGAAAATGGCAAAGAGGAAGGAGGACTACCACCACCATGGTGTCTACCAATTCCCCTTTGATTGTCACGATCATGTTAATCAATTTTCTTATCATCTTAACACTTGTATGAGCCCTTTCCTTGATTACTATCTTTACCTGAACCTAGTTTGTTAATACTAAAATGTAGATTCAAGGACACACCCTAATCACTAGTAATAAGGGATGGAGAACTTTCATATTGAAAGCCCCCAAAGAGAGGGTCCTCATTGTCATCTTGGCTCTGCAGGAACAAGGGATTGGTAAATTATTTTTCCTTCACAAACTCATGCTGCTTCTCCTAGTGTCAATCTTTCCTATGTTATGTTTTAGTGGGATGGTAGTTCTAGTAGTTGTAATCATGCACAACATACTCATCTTAAAGATCTTGGATGCCTAACTTCTTAAGAGTTTGAAGTAGCATCATAGGCATAAATTGATCAAGAGGCATTACAATATTGCCTTTCATATCATGCCATCACAATTGTTCATCTTGATGTAGATGAAGGTGAAGTCAGGAACATACGCATCTAGATGAGTATGCTCCACTTTGCATTCTTGTGGGACCAACGGTTTAGCATCATCATGGTTGTGAGAAGAAGAAATTTTTCAAAATAAATAAAATATCAATGTGCTTATGTGATTATATTTGTTATGAGAATGATGTTAACCTTAGGGATTGTCCAATGATGTTAATGATATTTACTAAACCTAGATAGCACATGTTTAAAAAAAAGAGTTCTCGGCAACAATGCCAATGATGAGTGGTGAAGGGTACCCCTACACCCAACCATTTGAATCATGAAGCAGTCATGCATGATTTGGTCAAATTTCATGGACTCTATGTCTTTTAGTACACTAGTCTTTTAGGAAGTAAACCTTACCCTAACAGTCATTCATTGTCTTCCCAATTACACTTGTGATGTACAAGGGTATGGTTAAGTGTAATGGAGGCATATGATTTTTATTATTTTATGTTTTATGTTCCTTGGTGCTTAAAGTAGAGAGATTAAGTAATTTAATAACTAATTTAATTTAACTATTTAAGTAATCTCTAACTAGTCCTAACATAAGCATCTGGTCCCACTTTCCATACACATCATGAACCCATGTATCCACTGTTGGGATTACTAAGCACTACACTACTGGGTGCACTAACCAATAACGCTACTTGGGTTACCAAGTGAATATGTGTTTATGCTCAAAGTGGTTGTACTTATGTGGTGAATCTATTTAGCTTAATTAATTAATTAACTAATTGGTTGAAGTTTAATTTAGCTTAATTAATTACATAATTAATGAAAACAATAAATGCATAAATAAATCATTATTCTATTCTAATTGCTGAAACATTTGATCAAAAGGCTCATCTTTATTACTGTTCACACTGGTGTGGTTCAAGTACAATAGTGCTCAAATAAATATCTATACACTTTCTGACTCTTGTTGTGGACACTCTGAGAAATATTCTAACTTTCAAATGGAAAAACTATAAGAGCTTTGCTACTACTACCACATGACTCTCCATAAACATAGCTATGAGCTTGTATTTATAGTTTTTATTATTGGGTTGTATCAATGGGATCCTATAAATACAACAAATGCTCTACCAACGTAGCTATGTCAACGGGGAAACACAACGTAAACGGGACTTGTCGACATGATACTTTGATGCTCATCATGCTTAATAATACTTGTACCTTTTTTATCTTAACATTTATTCAAACCAAGTATATGTGTGTTTCTTTAGCATTATATGTAGATTTTGAAGATGAACCAGATGATGTGATAAAATGAAGAAGTGCTTACATCATATTTGAGCATTCAAAAGATTTAATTTTACCACTAGTTGTCTTGACCTATCATCAAGACAAGCAAGGGAGGTGGCATGATGCCCATGTGTGATTCTCTAAGGAACTAGCTAAGGCTACAACACATGACCTTAAATAGGCCTTGATCAACATTGGGCTACCAGATGATTTCATGTTCTATGTGGCTTTGAAGCTAGTGTACAATAACTATGAAACTCAAAAAGGGCAAGAGCTACAAGACCAAATGTTGGAGGAAGAGGATCATCATAGCTTTTCATTTGAGGTAGACATTAGAAAAGAAGGGTCAATCCACCATTAATTTCCATGGTTAGGAACCACTTACTAAAGTGTAGCTAAAACCCATGATGATGATCTCCTTTCCAGGTTCTAGCATTTGCACTTATTTGGACCATCCAATAATGATGATGCCCCTTTGTTTGACTATGGTAATTATCATGAACTTAATGGAGATGTCTATATTCCACAAGATCATGTTCATGATAACCATATGAAATGGATCAACATAGTTGATGTCCCAACATACAGAGGGTTTATCAGTGATGATCTCCAACTCTACATGTAGGCATTTAATAATGCTTGCTACCTACAAGGGATTATTAGTAATTGGTAGAAGCTATGGTTGTTTTCCCACACCTTCATCAAGCACATAAAAACCTAGTTCAAGTTCTTATCCTCCAAATTAATTCAAAGATTAGTATACATGATCAAAAGTTTCTACCCAAAATTGTAGACCTTTGTCCACATATTAATCATCAAGAAGAAGATGTTGGATGAAGGCAAGAAGCCTATGAATTATTGAATATTTTCATGGAGAGGTACCTAAAAATAGCTCACCACTGTCTAAATCATGACTTTATCCAAACAGAACAGTTGATGCATATCATGGAAGGTCTAAGGTAGAAAATAATGGAATGTATCAATATGTACATGATGGTCTAAGTATACCAAAATGCTATAGCCCAAATTAAATAGCTTCTTGACATCATTTCAAGCATGAAAGATGAATACTGGAAGCAAGAATTATCCAAGGAGTACAATCATGATTTCATACATATAAGGAAGATCAAGAACATCAAAGGTACAACTAAATATTTCACTACTATCAAGTACAATCATGATTCCATGTGCATTAGGTGTTTTTAGATACTTTTTAGAAGGATGGAAAATATGTTTCTCCTTTTAATTTGAAAGTTACTTATGAGATTATTACAACGAATGATTTTATTCATAAAAAATTCAAAAAGGCCTAACAAATTTAATTATCATCATACTTTTAGATAAGGAAAATAAAAGATATTTAAAGAGCTCTTAAATTTCCTAAAATTTATATTTTTATGGTATCTTATTCATTAAGGTCTTCTTATCAACATTGATCTTAAACATATGAGAAATTTTTTTCCTCAATGTCTTCTTTGTAGAAGTAAAGACATGTTTTCTCATGTTTTTTATGAGTGTTCTATTGTTGAGGTGAAAGATGTAATCTTGCTTGGCCTCATCCTTGGATTCAGGTGAAAGGATTTTAAAATATGTGCATTCTACCATGGTGAGTGCACCAAACTTCTTACGATTAGCTTCATAACATCATTGCGTCCATTCCTTCTTGATGCCGGGATCTACCTATATGGGGATTTCAGCAAGGTTTTCCCTAATTTCTAGTAACCCAAGGGCCTTTGCAATGGCTTTCACCAAGTAGGACATTGAAATGTTCTTGATCTTGACCATTGAACTGACCTATCAATTATTCTAAAACAAGTATGTCTCTCCCATGTACCACTCCCCACTGGAAGTGATTGTGGACCACATGAGAGAGTTTTGTAGTTGATCCTTAACTTCTGGAGGTGCAAACTCCAAGAAAGATATGAAGTTCAACTCTTGAAGCATAGATTTTTGGACCTCCTTATTTGCAATCTACTTGACGTAGGTTTCTATCACGGTAACCTTAAGGTTTGATGTAGGCTTTGGTGCCTCATCTCGAAGAGACTATTTTATCGTAGCCACTTCTTCAAGGTCCTCCTACAAAGATCCTATGGCATGGGTCTTCGGTTGCTCATGGGGTTATCCTTGGCCCCTTCTAGTTCTTGGTCATTTATCCCTTGGTTGGAATAGTCCTCCTTCCTATACATGCTTTCCTTTAGGTGTCATCTATGGTCACAACATAACTAAGGATTAGCATTCAATGTGTAACTTATAACATTTTAAATACCTTTTCTCATTGGGTAGTTACACTTAGGCTAAGTTTGGACCATGGTAGATTGATTATTTTATTATTATTTTGATGATTTTTAACTTAGAATATCACCGAAGCTTGTTGGAAAGGTTTAACTCTCATAATTTGATGTTTTAATGTTGATTTCTTTGTTAAATGTTTGTGGGAGTTAGAAATTTTTCCAAAACTTTTTTCATCAAAAACTTAAGGTTTGTGGTCCCCATGACAAAGAGCTAACCTTCGGTAGCTACAAGGTTGAAGAACAGAGTGAATCAGACAAAGAGTTAGGAAGGTATGGCTCTTGGAAGGTTCTGGGCTCTAAAAATTTGAAAAACTCCCCCTCATTTTGAAGCAAATGTAAAAATCACTAAGTGTGGCCACTTATATATAGGTAAGTGGACCCCTATGTTGATAGGATCCTATATATGGGGTCTCATTTATGCATGGGCTCCATCAATGTGTACCCATCTATGGAACCTATGACCAAAATTTTAACTTTGAATATCTTGAAAAATACAAAGAGTTTTCTTATGAAATTGGTATCCATAAAGAGCCAGAAAAGACATGAACATGATGAAATATCAAAGAGGGATTGATAATTCATGAAGTTGGAGAAATTATTGAGAGAATGAAATTTATTGAAGAAAATGCCTTATGGAGCACACAATTGGATGCACCAATGGGGTGCACAAAAGATGTGACTACAAAAATGCCTAAGGATAATGGACTTAACCAACCCAACCAAGAGATATGCAAGTGGGTCCTTCCCATAGTAGGCACATGCACTTTTATTCCTTTCATAACCTCAACTAAGGAGTTTGTGAATCCCACAATTAATTAATGGCTATGAAGAGTTAAGGACTAAACCCAGAAGAATATACATAAGAATTTCAACACATCAACTAAGACATTAAACAAGAACATAGAAATTGGTAGTGAGGTAAGCTATGAAAAGTGTTGATGGATGAGAGAGAAAGTGGAATGGAGTTCCTAATCATGGTCACATGAAGTCCCTTGTGGATTCTATGGTTAAATGACCAAATAAAGTCCATCCTTAGTTCAAATCAGAACCAACCACTTTCAATGACTTCTCATCGCCACTCTAAGACCAATCCACTCCCTTGAGACACAAGAATGCTTCCATAGATCAATCACCATTTCTTAATTGAAAAGAAAAAAGGAGCAAGAAGTGAAAGAGGGCCTTAGTTAGAGGGGACCTTTAGGCATGGGTAACATGTCTTTCTAGTCCCATAACTAGTGCTTGTAGTCCATTACTTTATCTAAGGGATGTGATTTCAATCCCTATCATATTTTTTTATGTTTCCTTTTTTTTTGGATTTTATGTATTTATGGACTTTTGGATGGGAACCACATCATGCAAAGACTTATTAACTTCCTATTATTGGTCGACATGGAATGGTAAGAAATCCATGAAAACACTAATGCATTCAAGTAAGTAGAAGAGTACAGAGAGCTTTAAATCCCCTTAAAGTTACACCCTTATCAAACCTTTGAATCTTTCCAAAGTTTGGAAACTACCAAGGTCACAAGTTCGTTAAAGTTTCATTAATGAAAAGGAACCTCATATTTCCAAAATAAGGAAGATCATAGATTTTTTAAATGGGTGGATGATGTGGACTCATTGCCTATTCCATGAAAAAGAAGCTTTATCTTAGTCATTAGTCATAAAAATTCAAAAATAGAAACATTAGTAATCAAAAACATTAAGTACAAACCACCAT
Source organism: Gnetum montanum (assembly GCA_015680685.1). Taxonomy (NCBI): domain Eukaryota; kingdom Viridiplantae; phylum Streptophyta; class Gnetopsida; order Gnetales; family Gnetaceae; genus Gnetum; species Gnetum montanum. The sequence goes on along the minus strand of MNCI01027123.1, from coordinate 338,128 downwards.
TAGCAAACAACTACAACATCACTGTGTCCTATTGGCAACAAAGCATTTATTAGTAAACAATAAGAAAACCATACTAAAAGAAAGTAAAATATACTAGAATTTGTAAAATATTTAAGAACGATAAAACATACTAACGATGTTGTAAAAAAAATGTTATAAAATAAGAAAAAGTATAAAACAAAAAGGTATAAGATAAAGAAAGTGTAAAAACAACAAAGTGCAAGACAAAAAATTGTAAAATAAAAAGATAGAAAAACTAAGGATCCAACTTAATAATCAACATAGATGGCCCTCTCCCCCACAATTGGTTAAAAGGAGGAGATCTAAAAAATTAAATGAGGTTGTTCATCTGAGGAGGCATTGCCTACATCGACTTGCTTGGGCTCATGGAAAGGTTTGACTTGTTGTGTGTTGATCAATTGCTTTTTGTTTAGGCTCTCAAGTTTGTATATTAACATGGTTCCAAAAGGAAAGGTCTCGTAAATGATGTAAGGCCCTTGCCACAACATTTGGAACTTAGTTTATTGAGGTAAGTATGTGGGTTCTAGTAAAGGACCTTGTCTCCAGGTTAAAATTTTACTTTCCTTATTCTAAGGTCATGACATTTCTTGTTGAATGCCTTGTTCACTTCATTCAAGGATAGGGACACTAATCTATTCTCATTTAGCACATTAAGGTTGATCAATCTTTCTTTCTATGCTAGGCTATGGTCAAGATCAAGATCACAAGTTGTTGAAAGTGTACAGAACTCAGATTAAATGGGAAAAGTTGGCAATTTCCTGTACACCAACACATAAGGAGAGTATCCTATAGAAATTTTCCATGTTGAGCAGTAGGCCTAGAGGGCATCATTCAATTTGTGCTTCAGTCTTTCATATATTTTCTAACTGTTTTCATTAAGATTTTTGTGACCTCCCTATTAGTAACCTTTGCTTGACCATTGGCTTGGGGGTGGCAGGGTGTTGTTAGTTTATGTTCAGCTCTTAAGCATTGCATGAGCTTGTGAAAGGTGATGCCTGTAAAGAAAGTGTTGTTATCAGAAATCAATGCATATGGCATACCAAACCTATTTACAACATTTTTTTGTACAAACTGAGTAGTAGTGGAAGATGTATAGCTAGTGACAGCTACTACTTATGCCCATTTAGTACAATAGTTAATAGCAACTATTATGTATGTCTTTTCGTTTGGCACAGGTGTGATGGGACCCATGAAGATAATGCCCTAGATATCGAAGGATTCTAGTGGTTGGATCCATTACTAAGGTTCCTCCATTTGAGTTGTCATCCCACCATCTTGTTGATAGTGTTTACAAGAGTAGACAAATTGGTGCATGTCCTTGAAGATTGTTGGCCAATAATATCCTGCCATTAGGATCTTAATGATTGTGTATCTTCTTGCATAGTGGACCCCACAAGGACCCTCATGAGCATCCTGGAGAACATGTAGTTGATCAACATTAGGGACACACTAAAAAATTAGGCCATCAATGCAAACCTTGTAAAGATGTTTGTTAATCTCCATGAAAAGTTTAACCCAATGAAAAACTATTATTTTTTCTAGTGGTCCAAGTCTTGTGATATCTTTTGAGTGAGAAGATAAGTGAGGATGTCATCATACCATGTAGGTTTAGTAGAAATTTATTCATTTATTACACTGGCAAAGAGGAGTTAATTAAGAAATTTATCAAAGAGCGGGCTCTCCTCCTCTTTATTATCCCATCATAATTAAGACAAGTGGTCAATGACCACATTCTCAATTTCCTATCAATCTACCATTGTAAGATCGAACTCCTATAAGATCACCAACCATTGTATGACATAGGAGCTCATCATCAGCTTTTTCATAAGGAAGCAAAAGGCACTGTGATTAGTGTCCACAAAAACTTTGTATCCAAGCACATAGTGCCTCAATTTCTCCAAAGCATACACCATCACCATTAGCTCCTTTTCTATAGTGGTGTAGTTGATTTGTGCATCCAAAATGCTTCGACTTATGCAATAGATGTAGTATGGATATTTTTGATCATCCACCTATGTAAGCATAGCTCCCAAAGCATACTTTGATGCATCCATCATGATGTGAAATGGATGAAACTAGTCAGGTGCTTATAGAATTATAATTTATACAAGCTTCATCTTAAGTTGCTAGAATGTCTTTTTGCATTCATTGGTCTAGACAAATGGAGCATCTTAGAGAAATTCTATATGAATTGTTAGTAGTAGCTAGTGTGTCCAAGGAATGACTAAACATCTTTAACAGTTTTAGATTGGTAGGTTATTCCCTAGATTACCCTAATCTTTTCAAGGTTCACCTCAATCCATACTTGTGAGATTCTATGCCCTAACATAATGCCCTCCTGGATCATGAGATGTCTCTTTTGCCAATTGAGCTAAAGATTGGTCTCCACACACCTTTTAAGCACTTACTCAAGGTGGTCTAGGGATTTCTTGAATATAGTGCCATATGTGGAAAAGTCATCTATGAAGACTTCTAGCTCACTACCAATCTGCTACTAAAAAATGCTAAAAACAAGGTGTTGGAAGGTTGCAGGGGCATTGCATAGACCAAATGACATCTTTCGATATGCAAAAGTCCCCTAGGGACTTGTGAATGTAGTTTTGGCCTAATCTTCTAGCACGATCTATATTTGGTTATAGCCATTATAACCATCTAGAAAGTTATAAAAATAATGCCCAAAATAGTATTCAATACCTGGTTCAAATATGGCAATAGAAAATGATCTTTGAACATTGCTATGTTCAACAACCTCAAGTTAATACACATCCTCCACTTGCCATCTTTCTTTGGAAAAATTACAAGTGGGCTACCCCACTCGCTATCTTCAATTGAATGGATGAACCCCAACTTGAGGAGTTGTTCAATTTTTTCTTTGATGATCTACTTCAATTTGGGATTCAACTGGCACTACATCTACCTCTTTGACTTGATGGAAGGATCATTATAGATGTGGTGATGGCATATCTAAGGATCAATCCCAGTGAGTTCAATATATGACCAAGTAAAGGCTGATGACCATTTGTTAACCATGTTCAATAACTTTAGCTTGCCCTTGTTCTGAAATGCATACTCCATGCTACAAGGGCTCCTATTTAAAACTTTCAACGATTTCCAGCTCTTTCCAATAAGTATAATCAAGTTCATCATTGAAGAGTTGGCGATGGACTTGCTAAAATTCATCCATGCCTTCAACATAGGCACATGTTAGGCTCTAAGTTTTTTCCATGCAAAATGTGCTATTTTCAAGATCAACTATCAACCACTGGGTACCCTCCTATTTTGTGGCTGTTGCATACAAGCACTTTTGAATTTAAGATTCATCTGCAACCTATCTGCATGATTTGATTAATGTTCTTTTGATATATCATAATTTATTCACATAGTTGCACCCTGTATTGTTGTATGTAATGCATGGAATTCTCTCTTTCTTGATCTTTCCAAAATCATTTTCCTTCGAAATTTTCAAGGAAAGATCTCTAATGCTCATTCGCACATCAATAGTGCTCAACCAAGCCCTTCCCATAATGATTGGGAAGTCCCTTTATAGTAATAAGCCTTGATCACTAGCAAATTAGTAGGATAAGACCACCCATAGACAGTGATCACAATATCCTGCATCAATCCCAAGGGAATAGTGATGGATTGATCCACTAATTCTAAATGAATGTTACATTTCTTACGAGGAGGTAGGTTCCAGACTTTGTATATTATGAGAGAAATTAGATTGACACCAAAACCTAAATCAAGAAGAGCATTGGATGACTCATTCCTAGCAATTTGCAAGTAGACGAGTGGACTTCTAGGATCACTTCTTTTCCTAGGAAGGATGCTGACCTTGATCCAATCGAATACAATGTGGGTTAACATGAATGTGTGGATCTTGGGAGGCATTTGGTTTGAATGGTTCCTGAAAGGAATAGATGTAGATGATGAAGGAAACATAGGATGACAAGCTGCATGAGTTGGTGAGGGCTTTGTAGGGTAATTAGTTTAAAAGAATCACCTTTTTCTAGGTTTGGGTTCCAGACCACTCAGTGGAGGAACCAGTTATAAGTTAACGATTCTGATAGTGTTATGTTGCTACAGTTGCATAGGAATCTCACCCTGCATGGATGGAGCATGTGGTAATTGGGTTGAGGGAGGAGGGACATGTGCTAAAGGATGAGGAGGATGATAAGGGTATGGAGATTTTTCTCTGGGAGATTCAGAATGAACTCTGTAATACTCCAAAGGGTAATAGTGGTGTTGGAATCAGGTATGATTGGAAGAGTCACGCAAAGAAATGGATTATTGAACATCGTACCCATATGGATTTGGTTTCCTATAAGGGTACTACTACCTTGGTGGTGGTAGCACCCACAATATGGATTTGGTTGTCTGTATGGGTACTATTGCCTTGGTGGTGGCATCCCCCATGATTATGAGTGCTACCACTACTAATACTACTGAAATGATTATGGTGGAGCTCCACTTGGATAATAAGTTTATTGTTGCTAGTGGAACTACTTGGGATTTCCTTAAGGATAAGGTAATCTTCTAGGTGTTTGCCTTCTTACCAATCTAGGATTTAGAGTATACACCCCAAATTCCTATAAGTGTGAAAAAATAGGGCAACATTCCATAGGATGTTTGTATTAGCAGATGTCACACCCACCATCATTATCTAATTCAAACTCCATAACCTCTTCAACTACAATAGCCTTGCCCTTACCCCTTAAGTAGGCACGTTTAGCTTTCTTTCTTTTTCTTTGATCATGATCACTACCTTGCTCTTTGGATTCTTCTGTAACTTTTAAATCTACTTGGAATTTTTCATTCAAATATTCCCACATTCTATCCACCTTATCCAAAATTTTGAAAATATATTTTTGAATCAGCAAGGTTTTTTCATCACACCACTTCATCAAGTCGTGCCTCCCCCTCACTTTCATAGAATTGGACATCCCTTTTTTTGATGTAAGGGTCCTAGTTATATTTTTCAGCACTTTCTTGTTTCCTCCTTAATTAGCCTTTGGATTTGATGGGATCAAAGTTCTGATAGTCTCCCTTGGGCATAGATCCCAAGAGTTCTCCTTGTTTCTGATTGGAGCCCATCTATGATATGATGAAGCTACTTCTGCTATGAATAACCATGGCTAGGACATTTTTGCAAAATGGAATAATACCTACCCATGGCTATGTCCCAGGGTTCATGTGTTCCTTGTCACCAGACTTGGATTTGCTTTCTCAAGTTGAACATTTTAGAGTACATTTGATATTTATCATTAAATAGCTTAAGCATCATACTCCATCTATGAATTGATTCCAACTCCAAAGAGTAGTACCAACTTTCTACTTCTTTTGTGAGTGTCTTTGGAAACAACTTAAGTTTTTGCTAGTTATTTTTAATGTTCTACAAGGCATACACATCTTGAAAGGCTTGAAGATGGATCTATGGATCTGAGTTANCCCCCCCCCCCCCCCCCCTCTTAAATTTGGGGATATTATTCATATCCAACCTTTTGATTCTGCTTATCTTTCACATGTCTGGTTGGAATTCTAATTACCTCTATGATGTTTAGCATGCTTTGAGTTGCAACCAAAGGTTCATCATTATCATGATTTAAATGATGCCTATGATATCCTCTACTACTCCTTCATTCATGGCGAGGCCTATGATCATTGTTATCCCGTCTTTCACCTCTAGCACAGTTTCATCCTCTATAGTTTTGGTCAAATTTAAAGGAGGAAGAAAAAGATGTAAATGAAAAGGATGAAGAGAGAGGAGGATTGCCCCACCATGGTGTCTATCACCTCCACTCTTCTTGTCATAGCCATGATCATCAGATTTAGCTTCATCATGATGCTTTCCAAAGCCCCTGCCCTGACTCCCACTTTTTTCCCAAATCAAGATTGTTGATAGTGGACTATAAGTTTGGGTTCAAGCCCCCTTAATTGAAGTTGTTGGATGGAAAATATTCATGTTGAGAACCCCCAAAGGGAGGATCCTCATTTTATTTTTAGTTTAGTAGGGACAAGGGGTTAGTGAACTATTTTCCCTTCATAGCTGCATGACACTTCTCCTTGTGCCGATCTCTTTTGTGTTTTTTTTTTCAATGGGATGGTAGTCCTGATAGTTATGGTCCTGCATAATGTATTCTTTGTGAAGATCATGGATGCCCAACATCTTATGAGTTTGGAGCAGCATCCCAAGAATATATTGGTCAAGTGGAAACACAACATTACCCTCCATGTCTCTCCACCACAATGATTCATCTTGATGTATAATGAAGGTGAAATCAAACACAAACTCATTTGGATGAGTATACACCACTTTGAATTCTTGGGGCACTAGTGTTTTCAATTCATCATGCCTATGAGAAGAAGACATTTTCACTTAGAAGAAAAATATTATTGTACTTTAAGTATAATTATTATTATTACTTGAATGATTGTGACTTTAGGATTTGTTTCAATGATCTTAAATAATTTTCACTAAGTCCTAGAGAGTACATGTAGTAAATTACAAGTCCTTGGCAACTATGCCAATGATGAGTGGCGAGTGTACCCTATGCCCAACCATATGAATCACAAGTGTTTACGCATGATCTGGTTGAATTCTAAGGCCTTCTAGCCTTCTAAGTACACTATTATTAAAGAGGTAATACTAACCATTGCAATCATTGTCTTCCTAGTTATAGTTGTGAGTACAAGGATATGGTTAAGTATAACTAAGGCATATGATTTTTATCATTTTTATCTTTTTATGATTTAAGTCACTACAAATAAAGAATAGAGTAATAAATTTCTAACTACTTAACTGATCTAATAATAAGCTAACACTTAACTAATCCTATTATAAGCATTTGTTCCCACTTATCATACACATCCTCAACACATTTAACACTACTAGGTTACCAAATGTTAATCATTACTAGGATTACCAAGCGTTACATGTATGCTCAAAGTGGTTATACTTATGTGTTTTATTTAATTGCTATTTATCCTATCTTAATTAATTACTTAAAACATTAAAGAAAATTGTTGGGAATATTGAATGCATAAAGAAAATAATTAATCTAGTCTAAGTGCTACAAGGTATATTAGAAAGCTCATCTTTATTGCTACACACAATATAGTGCTTAGGTACAGTAGTACTCAAATAAAGATCTATATACTCTTTGACTCCTACTGTGGGAACTTAGAAAATATTCTAACCTCTAAATGACAAAACTGCAAAAACTTTGCTACAACTATGAGACTTCATGTCATGAATGCAGTTGAAGGTGCACATTTATAGGTGAAAATAAGAAGCCTTGTTAATAGGTCAAACCCCATGTCTACAGGGTCTCACTAACGTAGTCAACCATGATGCTTCATCAAAAATGAATATTCAAAATTTGTAATAACTTTCAACCAAGCATCAATGAAGTAATTTTTGGTGATAAACCTACTTTCTCGAATTCATTTCTTTGTATTTGGAATTATCTTCAATTCCTTATTCTTTACTCTATTTGGAAGCTTTGATGTGCAGTTATTTTTTAATAGTAAAAGCATAAATGTGACCTTTCTTCAAGTGTCAGATATAATATTTTTAAAAATATCACTTTTCAACTACAAGTTTAAGCAAAAAAGCCCCTAATGTAAGATAAATTATTAATTTATTTTTTACAATATTAAATTATTTTTATTTTGGAGGTTCAAGGTTGGGAAGCTCTTAGCTTTTATTGCCATAGTTATTTATCTTTGGTTGATATACTCTTTTTTCTTTAGAGAGAGTTTTCTCCTTCTCTTTACAAGAAACCCTTAGTAAGAATTAAAACCCCATGAAGATTCTTTTGAATAAGGATAAGGCTTAATTCTTTCCCTATCACAAAGGGGAATTTTTTCAGAATTGGTTATGAAGATGAAAACCTGAAAAGACATCCCTAAAACTATGAGGATTTTTCTTTAGACTTTTTCTTTGATGATTTGATGTACTCTAAATTTTTTTTAATATTATTATTAATTTTTTTGAGGGTCAAACACCTCTCTCCCCATTTTACCTATATAGATTTATCATTATTATATGTCATGTATTATCTTATGTGATTTTCTCTTAAACATTCCATGCTAGTTTGTTTGAGAACTCTTCATCTTAATTCCATAGATTAAATAACACAAATCATTCCTTTGTTATAAAACTTTCATTTTCTCCTTTAACACCCCTTAGTTGGGGCTTGCAACTTTTCCTAGTGGTCTTCTATAGAAACAAGTTAATCATATAATCATCATCTTGTTAGTTTTATCTACTATCATCCAAGCTAAAATATTTTTTTCTTAACAAATGTTTCTTTTCATAGGTTTTTTTTAATTTTTTTTACATAGACTAATGTCACTTCATTTGTTCTCCTTACAAATTTATCTTCCATCATTTATTCTTTACATGGATTGATGCTTTTGCTACATGAACTTCTTAGTATCATGGTCATATTGGCTTGGTTCCTTTACATTCTTTATCAAAGATGTTTGCTTTTACTCTTTAGATATTTTCCTATGGATCCTTAGTTATTTTTGTGTACATGCTTTATTCACATCTTGTGCTACATGTATTATCTATTTTCCATATGTTCAATTATTTTTTGTTTGCTTCACGAATGGCTCTTAACATTGGTTATAGGATGCATTAGTTTGCTTATGTTTTTCATCAATTATTGTTAATGGATTAATTTTGCATAAAAGAACACATGAGATTGGGTAACATGCATCATCTAATGCTCTTCTTCAATCTTTGGAACAACTATATCTTATTATCATTCAAAGGCTCACTACTCATCCTACGAGGCCTAAATCTTAGAAGGATTGGTGAATGAGCAAAAACATAATCTCTTTTGAGTAGTTGTGTTCAAGCTTAATGAGCAACAAGGTACCAGTACACCCAACCATAGAAATCACAAAGTGTTTACATGTGATCTGGTCGAATTCTATTGACTTTATAGTTTCTAGTGCACTAGTCTTCTAGGAAGTAAATCTTGCCCTAAGGTCATTCATTGTCTTGCCAATTACACTTGTGAAGTACAAAGGTATAATTAAGTGAAATCGAGGCATATGATCTTTATCATTTTATGTTTTATGTTTTTGGATGCTTGAAGAGAGAGAGATAGAGTAATTTAATGACTAATCTAAATTAACTAACTACTCTCTAACTAATCCTAACATAAGTATCTGTTCCCACTTTTCATACACATCCTGAACTGACATATCTATTGCTAGGTTACCAAGCACTACAGTATTGGGTGCACCAAGTAATAACACTACTAGGATTACCAAGCAAATAAATGCTATGTTCGAAGTGGTTGTACTTATGTATTTAATCTATTTAGCTTATTTTCTTAATTATCTTAATCAACTTAATTACTAGAAAATATTAAATAAATAACTAAAAATATTTAATGCATAAATTAAACATTTAAACTATCTAGAATGTTGTAAGGTTTATCAAGAAGTTCATCTTTATTACTGCACACACTGTCATTCTCAGGTACAATAATGCTCGAATAAAGATCCATACACTCAATGACTCCTACTACAGGCACTCAAGAAAAATATTCTAACTTTTGACTAAACAAACTACAAGAGTTATGCTACTACTATGAAATCTCCTACTATAAATGTGACTAGTGAGCATGTATTTATAGGCTAGGACAAATGCATCAACAAGGCCTTGTCGATGGGGCCTAGTTGATGTAGCAGACTATGTCAATGAGGCCTAGTCGACGCAACAAACCATTTTTCATCATACCCCTTTAACTAAATGAATGCTCATGCTTCAGTTATTTACAAAATAGGGAAGGTATGGGATTATTGACTTGATTTTTGAACTAAAAAAACAAGATAAAATAGACATAAAAAAACTGAGTGCCTAGTGTACAGATCAACCATATTACAAAATTAAGCATGGTACAAAAATTTGAACAAGCACATCCTCTGATTACATGAAGATGAAGGAGAATATCACACAATCCCAGGAAATGGAGGCTCCTGAGGCTGCAACGGACCTTCTCTAGCTCTAGGCACGGTTGGTGGCTAAGGTGGTTGTGGTTATCCTACTATTACTACTTCTATTATTGCTACTACTTTTGGTGAAAGGCTGAAAGGATCCAATAATGCTTTCATCTTCTCCTCTTTACTCCTGGAATCATTTATGGTCCATGCAGCTTCATTGATGTGGGCTGGGATTGGAATATCCCAAGGATAAGGCAATACTGGAAGTAGCTCTTTTACATTGAAAAACTAGGCTATGAATTATTTACTATTGATGTCAAATGCTCAGATTGTGTCTTACAGTGCCTATTAGTCATTCATTCTTTTGGCCAACTTCTTAGTGATTGATCTTTTGTTGGTGAATTTTTCCTTGAAAACCTCTAGTTTGGCATTTTCCATCATAAGCTTTTATTTGGTATCTTTATGATTCTTAAACTTAACCTTGTACAATAAGTATGAGCTGACCACTTCCTTTTCAAGCTCAAACTGTGATTTTCTAGCAATCAATATTGCCAAGTTTGCATAGCAAATATTGGACAACTCCATTTACTTCATCATCTCTTCAATCTACAACTCCTTTATGCATATTTCTACCTTGTTAATGGGGCATCAATCCCATTGATGATGGGTTTCCACATTTCTTTGCCTTACTGGAGTTGCTAGAGGGCCTCATCAACCTTTGTATTCACCAATTGGATATGATTTTCATTTACCTCCTTCTGTAGGCCAACCTAGTCTCTATAATGATTTTTAATTTTTTCAAATTTTAAAGCCTCATTTTTCTAAGTGATAATTTCAATGGCTAACTTCTGGCGTAAGGTTAGGGACTCCTCCATGAAGAGATTACGATTTTTCACTGTCAATCTCCTCAATTTAGCATTTGTTGTGGCAAGCTAATCCTACTATTGATGTATGAATTCTTCTAGCTATTGTTTTTGCGCATCAACATTCTATAGGTGATGGTTCTCTACGGTCAAGGTTTCATTCTCTTAGTGCATCTACATTAAGTCCTTTTGTATTGAATGAGTTGTAGCTTCTACTACATACTAATTAAAGACCATCATTACCATTTCTCTTTCAACCTGCTTTAGCTATTCTTGAAGCTGTTGAAAAGCTTCATCTCATGTCAATGTAGGGTTGATAAGAGTAGGGTTGGCAATTTGGGCATGTAGTTCAGCAACTTCAATAACCAAGCATTGATTATGTGCTTGAGCTATTTCAAGTTGTCCTTCTAAGATGAGGAACTTGCCTTTTGCCTCTAGCTACTCTGATTGGGTTGCAGTGATGGTATTCAGAAAATTAAAAATATTTGAAATCGGTTACCCAATTCCCACTAGTCAATCCTGCAATTCTTCATTTTAGGCTGCATTCAATTTTTCACTGATTGTTCCTACAAATGTCTGCACATCTCTAAGTGTAGAAACATCTAGCATAGGCATTGTAGGTGCATTTAATGCCTCAACAACTCAATCAACAATGATCTCTATACCTATCTCTTTCCTCTAGTGTTGCATCACCAATATGATTGCCTCCTCACTCTCCTCCAAGTGCACTGAAAAGAAAGTGGCATCCCCAGACATTTCTAGGAATAGATGATGCTAAGAGAGAGACATTGTCACCTCTTGAGCACTTTAGATTTAACCTCTCAGGCAACTACGTTCATTGGGTACACAACATTGATCCACCTTCCTCCATCTAGCTAATTGTATCTAGCTCTCCTATTGTTTGAGAAAAGATATGTTTCTCCCATGTACCACTCCCCACTAGAAGTGATGATTGGTCACATAGAAAAGGCTTGCAGTTCAAATTTGACATCATCTAGAGCCCATTCAAGGAATAGCCCAAAGTTTAGCTCTTGGAGAACTAAGCGTTGGACCTCACAGCTCCCAATTATGTTGAGGTAGGCCTAAGTAAGTTTGAATTCCAATTTAGGTATAGGGCCTAGCACCTTACCTCACTGTGAGTGTTCAAATGTAGCTTCTTCTTTAGGAATCTATCAGATAGATCCCACCTCAATCTCATCTCTAAGAGATGTTGTTGTGTCACTTGCCTCAACCTATTCTTGGCTATGTTCTTATTAGCCTCTTCCTCCTCTAGGTTGTTTCTCCTATGGTTGTGATGGTCCTTCTCCTATGGTCTCTTTGGTCTAGGTGCCATCTGTAATCACACATAACAATAGATTAGCAAATATTATGTAACTCAGAATGACTAGAATACCTTGTTTTATAGGAAGGTTACACATGGCTAAGGTGTGATTATGGTTTGATGGATTTAGGATTTAGTTATTAATTTAATCTTTAGCTTACCAAAGATGTTGGAAGGGTTAAATTCTTAAAAATTAATGATTTAATAGCATTTTATGTCTTAACCCTTTGGGGGAGTTAGGAAAAATTTCAAAAACATTATCATCAAAACCTTGAGGTTTGCTACCCCCATGACTAAGAGCTTACCTCTGGGAACTACAAGATTGAAGAATGGGGTGATTCGGATAATCAGTGCAAGAGTTATAGGATCAAGAAGGTTCTAGGCTCTAAAAATTGCAAAAACTCCTTGGGCATTATGAACCAAATGTAAAAAGTTCAAATTTTTTAGCAATATTTATACTATTTTTGCATTGTGTCAATGGGGCCTTGTCAATAGGGCCTCATTAACATGGTCTACTATGTTAATAGGGCCTCCTCGACATAGGTGTTGACCACCATTGACTTAAAACTTGAAAATTACAATGAGATTTTGAATGAAATTAGGATCAAATGAAAGCCCAAATAGCCACAAACATGATGAAAATGTGAGAAGAGGATTTTGAAGTCCCAAAAATTGAGAAAATTAAGAAAAATGGAGAAAGATGATGAAGCATGAGTGTTCAAGGAGCATAGAGTGGTTTGCATAATGGAATATGTGAAAGATATGATTGTAAGAATGTCTAAGGTAAGGGACTTAACTAACCAAACCAAGAGATATGCAAGTGGGTCCTTCCCATAGTAGGCACATGCCTGTGTTGCCCTTGCTAAGGAGACCATGGGCCCCATAGTTGATTAATTGTCATGAAAATTTAAGGACCAACCAACAAGAATCTATCTAAGAATTCCAATACATTAGACTAAGACATTGAACATAACATAGAAACCGACAGTGAGGTGAGTAATGGCAGCATAGATGAATGACTAAGAAGGTGAAATGGAATCCCAAATTGAGGTCGTAAGAAGTCCCTTGTGGAATATGTGTTTAAAATAACCTAAGAAGATTCATCCTTAGTCCATACCAAAACCAACCTCTTTTAGTGACTTCACATCACCACTGCAAGACCAATCCACCCCTTCGAGACACAAGAGTACTTTCACAAAACAACCATCATTCCATAAAGAGAAGAAAAGAGTAGGAAGTGAGAAAGAGAGAGGACCTTAGTTAGAAGGAACCTTCAAGCATGGGTACATGTCTTTCTAGTCCCATAACCAGTGCTTGTAACCCATTTATTTTTCTAAGAGGTGTGTTTTGAATTCTCATCATGTTTTTTTAAATTTTTGGATGGGAACCACACCATGCAAACTTTATTTGACTTCCTATTAGTGGTTAGAATGGAATGGTAAGAAGTTCATGAAAAACACTCAAGTACTCAAGTAAGCAGAAGAGTGTAGAGATTATTGAATCCCCTTGAAGTCATACCCTCTACAAAAATTTGAATCCTTCCCAATTCTAGAACTAGAGAGGTCACCAATTGATTAAAAGTTTCTTTAATGGAAGGGACTGCAAACTCCTAGAACAAGAAAAATCATAGAGTTTATTAGATGGGTAGATGATGTGGACTCACTGCTTTTTCCATGAAAAATAAACCATGTGATAGTCATCAAACAATAGAATTCAAAAATAGAAACCAAACATTAACAATCACAACATTAAGCATAAACCATCATTAGTAAACAACAACAATGGCACTGTGTCTTATGATTATAAAGCACTTTTATTAGCAAAAATAATGAAAAGTCACACACAAACAAAGTAAAGTAAAAAATATATATAAGAAGATGTAAACTAATCAAGGTAAAACATACTAACAATGTTGTAAAACAAAAAATTAAGAAAGTCAATAGAATGAAAAACCAAAGAAAAAGGTAAAAATCAACCAAGTGTAAAATAAAAATGGGTAAAACAAAAAGTGAAAGACTAAAGAGCCATGTGGATGGTTAGCATGGATGGCCATCTCCCCCATGAATATGTTGAAAGAAGGAGATCTAAAAATGGATCATGGTTGTCCATTCATTAAGGTGGTATTTGAATTGGCTTGTCTTGGTTCTAGGAAAGGTTTTAATTATTGGATGTTGACCAACTAATTTTTATTTGGGCTTTTAGGCTTGTAGATTAACATGGCCCCATACAAAAAGGTTTGATCAATTAAATAAGGTCCTTCCCACAATGTTTGGAACTTTGTCTTTTGGGATATGTGTGTGGGGTTCTAGTAGAAAACCTTATCTTCTTGTTGAAGTTTCACTTTTCATATTTTAAGGTTGTGACATTGCTTGTTAAATGCTTTATGCAGCTCATTCAAAGATAGTACCATCACTTTTTTTTCATCTAGCACATTAAGTTTGATCAATCTTTCTTTCTATGCTAGACTTAGGTCAAGATTCAGATCATAGGCTGTTGAGAGTGTACAGAGCTCATATTGAATCGAGAGCATTGGAAGTTTTCCATACACTAGCTCATAGGGAGGGTAGCTAATAGGAAGTTTCCATGTTAAGTGGTAGGCCCATAGGGAATCATTACGCTTTGTGCTCCAATCTTTCCTATGTTTGATTGTGGTTCTTATTAGAATCTTTGTGATCTTTCTGTTAGTTACCTCTACTTGGCCATTGGCTTACAGGGTGATAGGGTGTTGTTAATTTATGTTCAACCCCCAAGTATTGTATCAACTTTCTAAAAGTGGCACTTGTGAAATGAGTTTCATTATTAGAAATTAGTGCACATGGCTCCCCAAACCTGTTTATAACATTTTGTTGTAAAAATATAGTAGTAGTGGATGATGTATAGTCAGTAATAGCTATTTCTTCTACTCATTTTATGTAGTAGTCAACTACAATAATGATATATGCCTTTCCATTGGACATGGGTGTGATGGGACCCATGAAGTCAATGCCCCATATGTTAAAGGGCTCTAGTGGTTGAATCCACTATTAAGGACCTTTCATTTGAGTAGTCATCCCACTATCCCATTGACAATGTTCACAAGATCGGAGAAACTGGTGGCCATCCCTAAATATTATAGGCCAATAGTATCCTACCATCAATATTTTTATGGCCATGTGTCTCCCTGCATAGTGACCTTCGTAAGGTCCTTTGTAAGAAACCTAGAGAACACACAGCTGATCTTCATTAGGGACACATCAATGAATCAAGCCATCGATGCACACCTTGTAGAGATGTCCATTAATTCCATGAAGTATTTGGCCTGATGTAGAAATTATTTCTTCTTCCTAAAGTCAAGATCTTGTAAAATCTCTTAAGTGAAAAGATAGGTGAAGATTCCATTGTACCATGTTGTTTCTATGGGCACTTGGTCATTTAAGAGGAGTTCATCTAGAAACTGATTAAAGAGTAGGCTTTCTTCCTCTCTATTATCCCATCTTAAGTGAGAAGAGGTGGTTAGCAACCACATTCTCAGTCCTTTTTTGATCTACCATTGTGAGATCAAATTCCTATAAGATCATGAGTCACTGTATGATTCAAGGGCTCACCATTAGCTTGTTCATCAAGAAGTGAATGGCATTATGATTTGTATGCACAAATACTTTATAACCAACACATAGTTCTTTATATTTTTAAGTGCATACACCACTTTCACTAATTCTTTCTTCATGCTGGTGTAATTCAACTATGTACCTACAATTCTTTGGCTCACGTAGTGGATGTAATATGGACATTTTTTATCATCCAACTACATAAGCATTACTCCCAAAGCATAATTAGATGTATCCATCATTATGTGAAATGGTCTAGACTAGTCTAGTACCTGTAGAATTGGAGTTTCTATAAGTTTTTTCTTCAACTGTTGGAATGCATGTCTGCATTTCTTGGTCCAGATGAACAAAGCATCTTTCTTCATCAGCTTAACCAATGACTATGCAATCTTAGCATAATTTTCTATGAATCACTAGTAGTAGCCAGTATGTCCAAGGAATGATCAACATCTTTAACTATCTCTGGTTGCCATGTTATTCCTTGGATGACCCTTATCTTCTCTAGGTCTACCTCAGTCCCTTCTTATGAAATTTCGTGCCCCAACAGAATGTCTTCTTAGATCATGAGATGACTCTTTTGTCAGTTGAGCTAAAAAAATATTTTCACACATATTTTTAGTACTTTATCAAGGTGGTCCAAGGCTTGCTTAAATGTAGCTTCATAGGTGGATAAGTCATCTATGAAGACTTCCACACCACTACTAATTTGCTGCTGGAAGATGCTAAGGACCAAGCATTGAAATATTGTAGGGACATTGCATAGACTGAATAGCATCTTACAATATGCAAAATTTCCCCAAGGACTCATGAATGTCATCTTGGCCTGATCTTCTGGTACAATTTGGATTTGGTTATAGCCACTATAACCATCCAAGAAGCTATAATTGCAATGCCTAAAGATAGTGTCCAACACTTGATCCACAAATGACAATGGAAAATGATCTTTAAATGTTGTCATGTTCAATAGCATAAATTCGATGTAGACTCACCACTTGCCACCTTTCTTTGGCACAATTATGAGTGGCATAACCTATTCACTATCTGTGATGGGATAGATAAACCCCACCTTAAGGAGTTGCTCTATTTCCTCCTTAATAATCTACTTCAATTTGGGGTTCAGCCATCTCTATGGATACCTTCTTTACTTCATGGCCAAGTTGGTGTAAATGTGATGCTGACATATCCTTGGATTGATTCCAATTAGCTCAAGATATGACCAAGCAAAGATTGTTGACCATTCTTTAGCCACCTTTAACATCTTCTCTTTTTGTTCAAGAGCAAGTTTGGCATTGATTATGACTGACTTACCATTGTTTAAGAATCATACTCCATGCCGATTGGTAGAGTTTTCAACTCTAAGGCCTCTTGCTTGAAGTTATCAAGGATTTCCAACTCTTCCCAACAGGTATCATCATCTTTATCATCAAAAAGTTGGTGATGAACTTGCTCAAGTTCATCCATGTTTATATGTTAGGCTCTTAGTTGGTTCCATGCATAATGTGCTACTTTCTAAGTTAGCTGTTAGTCACTAGGTGCCCTCCTATTTTGTGGTTGTTGTGTATAGACACCTTTGAATATCTATTTCTTGTGCACACTGATTGCATGCTTGAATGTATGTACTTTTGATGGACCAAATCTTTTGCACGTGATTGCACATGTTATCACTGTACATGATGCATGAAATATGCTTCTTCTCTAGCCTTTCAAATTTATTTTCCTTGGAGATTTCTAAGGATATGTCCCTTATGCCCATTCGTGCATTCGCCATGCTTAACCATGCCCTTCCCATAATTATGGGTAAGTCACCTTTGTAGTTTTCAACCTTAATCACTAGAAAATTAGTAAGATAGGACCACCCATTAACTATGGTGACAATGTCCTTCATCAATCCCAAGGGAATAGTGATTGATTGGTCTAATAATTCTAAACAGATGTTGCTCTTCTTGAGAGGTGGTAGGTTCCAAGCCTTGTACTGTCATGAGAGATGAGATTAACATTGGAACCAAAATTAAGAAGAGACTTGCACGGCTCATGTCCAATGATCTGTAGGTAAATGAGTGGACTTCATTAGATCTTTTCATGGGAATATTGCCAACCTTGATTCAGTTGGAAACAACATGAGTTAACACCATAGTGTAGATCCAAGGTGGTTTTTTGTTTGAAGGGCACTCGAAGGTGTTTGATGTAGAGAATGAGGGTGTTGAAGATGTAGGGTGGCTAGTCGCAAGAGGTTATCAAGGTTTGGGAGGACTGTTGGATCAGAAAAAAGATCATTTCCTATATTTTTGTTCAACCCATTCAATAAAAAAGCTGGTTGTGAATGTACATCCCTCGTAGCATTTTGTTGCTATAGTTGTAGAGGAATTTCTCCTTGCATGGATGGAACAAGAGGTAACTAGGTTGAGGGTAGAGGGATGTATGAAAATGGATGTAGAGGATGATATGGATATGGGTTCTCTCCCCAAGTGGATGGTGAATGCATTCGATGATACTCTAGATGGTAATAGTGATGTTGAAATGAGGCATGGCTTGTAGAACTTCTTTAAGAAATAAGTTGTTGAACATAGTACTTGTATGAATCTAGTTGCCTGTAAGGGTACTACTTCCTTGACGATGGCATTTCCCATAATTATGGTTGGTTCCATTGTTGGTATTACTCATATGATTGTGGTGGAGCCCCACTTGGGTAATAAGCTTGTTGTTGCTAGTGGAACTACCTTGGATTGCCTTGAGGATAAGGTAATCATCTAGGTGCTTGCCTATGTGCTAGTCGAGGATTCAATGTGTACACCCCAGACTCTTGTAAGTGTGAAACCATGGGGCAACACCCCTTTGGATGTTTGTATTAATAGATGTTACAACTAGGATCATCATCAAAGTCAATTTCCACAACTTCCTCTATAGCAGCGGCTTTTCCCTTATCTCTTTAGTAGGCACGTTTAGCATCTTTTCATCTCTTACATTCATGATCACTATTCTATTCTTTGGATGCTTTAGTAATACTCATAATAGTGTGGAACTTCTCATCCAAAGAATCCCATAATTTATCAACCTTTGTTGAAATGTTAGAAACAAAATTTTTGAATAGGCAAGGTTTTTCTATTCATCACTTCATTGAGTGGTGACTCCTCCTTATCATAAAATTTGACCTCCCTTTTCCTGATCGAAGGATCCCTATTATACTCTTATACACTTTCCTTTCTTCTCAACTCATCTTCCTCTTTTGCTACTTGCTCTATAAGCCTTTGGATCTAATAAGCTCTTTATTCAAATAGTCTCCCTTGGGCATAAACCTGAAGAGTTCTTCTAGTTTCTACTCTAATCCTATCTATGATGTTGCAAAGCTATTTCCTTTATGAATAACCATGACTAGGGCATCAGTGTAAGAATGAATAATATCTACCCATGGTGGCATCCAAGGGTTCATGTGTTCCTTATTTCCATCCTTGGATTTACCTTCTCAAGTTGGACACTTTGGAGTATGTTTGGCATTTATTATTAAATAGTTCTAACATGGTACTCCATCGATGAATGGATTCCAACTCCAAGGACCAATACTAGCTTTCAGCTTAATGAGTGTCTTGGGAAAAAGATTGAGTTTATACCAATCATTTTCAATGTTCTATAAGGCACAAGCATCATGGAAAGCTTGTAGATGTGTCTACAAATCAGAGTTGTATCCCCCCTCAAATCTTGGGATATTATTCATGTCTAAGTGCTTGATCCTACTTTCTTTTACATGCCTAGTTTGGATCTTTACTGCCTTTGCAATGTTGAGCATGCTTTGAGTCACCAACAGAGGTTCATCATCATTATTAAGTTGATGATGCTAATGATGGTTTCTACCACCTATGCACTCTTGATGGCCTTGATGGTCATTATTGTCTCATTGATTATCTTCATCATGATTATTTTGATAGTGGCTTTTATGAGAACCAATAAATAAAGAGGAATGTTTGAAATTAGGTGAAGAGGAAGGTGGACCACCACCACCTCTTTGCTCATTACAACCACCATCCTTAGATCCCTTGCCATTGTGATGTTTACCTGAGTCCCTACCTTGACTATCACTTTTTCCTAAACCTAGTTATGAATAGTAGATCATAGGTTCAAGGCCACACCCTCATCACCAATAATTGGCGGTGGAGAATCTTCATGTTGAGAACCTTCAAAGGGAGGGTCCTCATTATCATCTTGATATAGTAGGAATAAGGGATTAGTGAAATTTTTTCCCTTCATAGCCTTGTGGTGCTTCTCCTAGTGTTAATCTCTCCTATGTTGTGTTTCAGTGGGATGGTAGTCCTAAGTGTCATAACCATTCACAACGTATTCCTTGTGAAGATCTAGAATGCCCAACTTTTTAAGTGTTTGAAATAGCATCACAAGCATAGATTGATAGGGGGTAAGATGATGTTTCCCTTCATATCATGCCATTGCAGTTTCTCATCCTAGTGTGGGATGAAGGTGAAGTCTAGCACACTCCTATGGAACTGACAATTTAACATCTTCACGATTGTAAGAAGGAGATATTTTGCAACAAATAAAATAATGAGTGTGCTTTTGTAATTGAATGTTGTTCGAGAGTGATGCTAACCTTGGGTTTTTTCAATGATATTAATAATGTTCACTAATCCTAGATAGTGCATGTTTCAACAAACAAAGTCCCTGGCAACAGCGCCAATAATGAGTAGCGAGGTACCCCTACATCCAACCATACGAATCACAAAGCGTTCACGTGTGATCTAGTTGAATTTCGTGGACTTTATAGTTTCCAGTGCACTAGTCTTCTAGGAAGTAAATCTTACCCTAAGGTTATTCGTTGTCTTCCTAATTACACTTGTGAAGTACAAAGGTATGGTTAAGTGAAATCGAGGCATATGATTTTTATCATTTTATGTTTTATGTTTTTGGATGCTTGAAGAGAGAGAGAGAGAGACATAGAGTAATTTAATGACTAATCTAAATTCACTAACTTACTCTCTAACCATCTTAATATAAGCATTCATTCCCACTTTTTGTACACGTCCTGAACCCACGTATCCACTACTAGGTCACCAAGCAATACACTAGTAGGCACACTAAGCAATAATGCTGTTGGGATTACCAAGCGAATACATGCTATGTTCAAAGTTGTTGTACTTGTGTATTTAATCTATTTAGCTTATTTTGCTTAATTAACTTAATCAACTTAATTACTAGAAAATATTGAATAAATAACTAAAAATATTAAATGCATAAATGAAACATTTAAACTATCTAGAATGCTACAAGATTTATCAAGAAGTTTGTCTTTATTACCACACACACTATCGTGCTTAGGTACAACAATGCTTGAATAAAGATCTGTACACTTAATGACTCCTACTGCAAGCACTTGAGAAACATATTTTAACTTTTGACTAAACAAACTACAAGAGCTCTGCTACTAGTATGAAATCTCCTACCATAAATGTAGATGGTGAGCATGTATTTATAAGCTAGGATAGACCCCTACATCAATAGGGCCACATTGATGTAACAGACTATGTCGATGAGGCCCAGTCGATGCAATAGACTATGTTTCATCAAAGCTTGAATCCAGATCTTATAACTTGAGAAACACTTATCTCCAAATTTTCTTTTCCTACAAAAAATTAAGATTTCTATGCATGATATTAGTTTTGTTGGTAAATGCATTTTAAGAAACTTCATTATTTTTTCTACTACTCATAAAGTTAATAAAGGAGGTGTTGCTATTCTTATTACTAAAAATTAGATTGGAAAAGTCTTGAATTTTTGTTTTGACAACCTTGGAAGAGTTATTTGAATTACTTTTCATATTGAAAAAAGAAACTTTGGATGCTTTAATATTTATGCTCCTAATAATTTAAAAGATATTCTATTTCTGCCTAAAGTTCCTTAGATTATCAGAGGTGATTTTCATATGGTTGAAGGTCATTTAGATAAACTTGGTGGTCTTCCTCCTAATATGTTTTCTCAAGAAAAATAAGGTTGATGCAATTTAAAAAAATAATTTCTTTCTAATGTTAGCTCTTTATTTCCACCATCATTCAAATGAGAAGCATTATACTTGGTGTAATTATCAAGAAGGAAATGATAGAATATGTTCACATGACCCAATGCAATAAATATTTTAGAGTTTTATGATTGTAGAAAAAAAGTGTACGAGTGACATTGGTTAGATTAACTAGTGGTAGAGAACTATTTGTAGAGTTAGAAATTATGCTAGATAGTTTAGAAAGTAATTTACTAAGCACAATCATCAAGCTGAAGAAGATCTTATAGAATTTATTTAAAAAATGCAAATTTTTGGATATTAAAATCCCTTTGATTTTGAAATTCAAAAAGTCTTAGATAAAGCTCATTATGCTAAATAATGTTACGATACTTTTGAAGCTAAAAGTAGTCTTACTAAAAGATGCATGGATTGACTAAAAATTGAAGATGGAACTTACAAGGATTTTTTTAAATTTTTAAAAGAAAAGAGTCAGGTACCTAAACTAGAATCACTTTATATAAATGATTTTGTCATTACAAATTCTAAAAATATTAACCATATTTTAGCAATAATTTTTCTTTTATTTTTTCTTCTAAAGGTTTTAGTAAGGAATCCTTCTATTCCTTTAATATGCATATTCCTCATCTTATAATAGATGTGCACCGAAGTACTCTTAAAGCAAAAATTATAGTAAAAAAAAAATAAAACTAGCAACCTTTAGTTAGCAAATGATAAAGCTTCATGTTTTGATGGTTTTCTAATTGAATTTTTTAAGAAGCATATGGACATCATTGGAGATGATTTCTTTTATATTTTCTAAGAAGCTATTTAAAAAGTTTTTTTAAAATTATTAATAAAGACATGATTCATATTTTTCCTAAGAATGGAGATTTTTAACATATTGGTATTTGGACTCCTCTTACTGTTCTTGCTGAATCATTGGTCAAGTGTGTTAACAAGGTCACATCAACACATCCCCGTCAACACATACCTATCAATGCATGATTTGATGTGTCAACACATACACATCGATGAAGTGTCTAGTCTTGCTTATATAAATGTGCACACTCACCACATTTATAGAATTTTTTCATTAGTAGCATAGTAGAGCTCTTGTCATTTGTTCTTTTGAGAGTTAGAATATTTTCTAAGTGCCCATAGTAGGAGTTGAGAAGTATACAGATCTTTATTCAAGCACTGATGTACCTAGACACTTTGGTATGAATCGCAATAAAGACGAGATTTTTTATTAAATCTTGTAGCACTTGGACTTAGCATAATATTTACTTTAATTCACTTTACTATTATGCAAATTACTTTCATGCATTTAATTAATTGATTAAATATGGATAACTAATGCACATAAGTACGACCACCTTGAGCATACGTTAATGCTTGGTGATCCTAGTAACACTTATGTTTGATAACCCAGTAGTGTTAAGGTGTGTTCATGATGTGTATGATAGGTGGGAATGGATGCTTATGTTAGAATTAGTTAAGGCATTAAATATTTTATAGAATAATTAACCATTTGATTACTTTATTTTCACTCTTAGGAGAAATAAATAAAAACATAAAAAGTTATACAAATCATGTGCCTCAGTTACACTTAACCATACTATTGTACCCTCACAAGTGGAATTGGGAAGACAACAGTCACATCCTTACGATTCACTACCTAGATAATGTGTACGTAGAGAGCTAAGGTATGCAAAATTTGACTGGATCGCTTAGTGAATGCTAGTGATTTGTATGGTTGGGTGTAGAAACTGCTCATTACTCATCATTGGCACCTTTACCAGGGATGTTAGTTAGCTACATGCGCTATCTAGAAAGCTAGTGAAATCACTAAATGACATTGTAAAAGACTTAAAAGCTAAAATCATTAATATAACAAAGTATACTAAAAGAACACTATTTCCCAAGTACTAACATAGCTTCTTCTCATAAGGAAGAATCTCTGCCACTGTTCATGGGAAATTCCAATCCAAGACAAGAAGGCCCAAAACCACCCATGCCTCAACAATATAGAGTGGTTTATACCCATTTGGATAAGTACGTTCCAAATTTCACCTTTATCATGCACTAGGATGAACAACTACGATGGAGGAACATGGAGGGCAACACTATGTTGTCTCCCAATTAATCAGTTCCTATTATGCTACTCCAAATCTCATGAGATTGGGCATTACAAGACTCCATGCTGAGTACAAGGTGCAAGATCATTCCTACTAGGATTAGCATCCCATAGAGGCATAGTGAAAGAAAGTTCAGCATATAGAAGCTCACTATGAGGCATCAAAAGACAAATAGTTTACAAACCCCCTATTCCCACTAGGCTAAAAGGAAGGGGAATATCCCTTCTTAGGAACTTCCCAATACACTGGACTCTCCTTCTCTCCTTGATGAGGAGGCCCTCAATTAACATCTATAATCCATTATAGATAATCCTAATTATAGGAAAATTTGATCCCATGATTGTAGGGCCTCAAAGGAAGGGAGTCAAGGCAAGAACAATGACAATCACCATGATAATGACAAACATGTTCATTGTGGTAGGGATTAAAGAAGAGGAAGTAGCAAGCATCGTTCTAGTGCTGGCTCTCCTTCCTCTTCACCTTCATCATCCTCATCATCTTCCTTCTCCAACTCTAACCAAAGCAATAGGGGAAGAGGCTATGATGGGGGTAACCAATAGGATAGAGATGATCGTAGATCCCACCAAAATAGTAGAGACCAAGAGCAAGGGAAATCAAGGGATGCCCACCATAGAGAAAGAAAGGATAACAAGAGGCATCATGGCCATCATAGGGGTCATGACTATTATGAGCCTTTGCTTACTACCAAAAACATGCCAAACATTGTGAAGGCTATAAAGATTCCAACAAGGCACATGAAGGATAGCTAGATTAAATGGTTGGACATGAACAATATCCCTAAGTTCAAAGGGAGATATAATTTTGATCCACAAAATCATCTCCAAGCCTTTCACGATGCATGTGCCTTATAGAACATTAAGAATAAATGGTAGAAATTAAAGTTGTTTCCTAGGATACTCATCAAGGAGGCTAAAAGCTAGTATTGGTCCTTAGAACTAGAATCAATTTGATGATAAAGTATGATGCTTGAACTCTTCAATGACAAGTATCAAACATACTCCTAAGTGTCTAACTTGAGAAGGCAAATCCAAGGTTGGAAGCAAGACACACATGAATCCTTGGATGCAGGAATGGGTAGATATTACTCATTATTGCACCAATGCCTAGGCCATGGCTATTCTTAAAGAAACCAACTGTGCCATATCATAAATGGGCTTTGAACAAAAACAAGGAGAACTCTTAGGATCTATGCCAAAGGAAGGCTTTTAGAGCTAAGGCAACATCAAATCCAAAGGCTAATTGAGCAAGTGGCCAAAGATAAAGATGAGCTAAGGAAAATGAAAAGTGTCGAGGAGTATAATAGAGATCCTTCCATTCACAAAATAAGGGTTTAGTTTTATGAAAATGAGGAGGAGGCAACACTTGATGAAGTGGTGCAACAAAAAAACTTATCAATACAAAAATATATTTTTGAAATATCAGCCAAGGTTGATAAAATGTGGGACTATTTAGATGAAAAGTTCCAAACTACTCTCAAAATTATTAATGAGACTAAAGAGCAAGGTAGTAGTCATGACAAAAGGAGAAAGAAGGAAGTTGAATGTGTTCATAAGAAGGGTAAGGGAAAAGTTGTTACAATGGATGAGGATGCAAATTTTAAAATAGATGATGGAGGGTGTAACATATGCCAATATGGACATCCTAAGGGATGTTGCCTCGTTGTGTCACACTTACAAGAATCTGGGGGTGTATGCATTGAATCCTCATTTGGCAAAATAGTAAACACCCAGGAGGTTACCTTATCCTCAAGGCAACTACAAGTAGTTCCACTAACAAGCCTACTATCTAAGTAGAGTTCCACCTCAACTTCACTAGTAGTACCAGCAATGGCAACACTCACAGTCATGGGGGATACCACCACCAAGGTAGCAATACCCTTATCATCATCCAAATATGTATGAATACTATGATTAGCAACCCATTTCTCCATGTGACTCTTCTAGCCATGCTTTTTTCCAACACCACTACTACCCTTCTGAATATTATTAAGCACAATCTCCAAGAAGGAAGTCCTCATTTCCCTATTACCCTTCTCATTCTTTTGCACCTATACGTCCACCCTTAACTCAGTTTCCACCAAGTCCATCCATGTAAGGTGAAATACCAACCCATCTATAGCAAAGAAATGTCACAAGGGATGTCAACCTATAGTCAGCTCCTTAGCTAAGTGGTTTAGATACTAAGCCTTAAAAATGACCCTTTTTCCAAACCAATATCCCTATTAAACCTACACAGACACTTACAACTGCTAATCCTACTTCTCCTTCCTCCTTCACAACATCCTTCAAGATTCCTTCAAACCCAAAACCTCCCAAATTGCACACTATAATGTTGATCCATGTAGTCACTAATTAGATAAAGGCCAACCACCTTCCTAGGAAGATATCTGATCCTAGAAGTCCCCCTCATTTATTTGCAAATCACTGGGAATGAACCTTGCAAGGCTATTTTGGACTCAGGTTCTAGTGTCAATTTGATCTCACATGAGATGTACAGAGCCTAAAACCTGCCTCCTTTTAAGAAGAGCAGCATTTTTCTGGAGTTGGTGAATTAGTCCATCATTATTTCCTTGGGACTAGTGAAGGACATTATGACCATTATCCATGGATGGTCATATCTTGCTAACTTCCTAGTAATCCATGTGGATAACTACAAGGGGGACTTCCCTATCATTAAGGAAAGAGTTTAGCTTAGTACAATTGATACACAGTTGAGAATCAGAGACCTCTCCTTGGAGATCTCTAAGAAGAATAAATTCAGAAAGATAGAGAGGAAGCACATTCCATGCATCGTGTACAATGACACAAGGATGCCACTAGATGTAGAAGTTGTGACCAAAAGTACAATACTCATAGCATGCGAGTAGTGTGCAGATATCACAAAAGTTCAATGGTGCATGTACTAGTAGCCACAAAATAGGAGGATATCCAATGGCTAATAGTTAAAGTAGAAAGTAGTTCGACATTGTACATGAATAAACTGAGAGCCTAATAACTACATATGTTGAGGGCATGGACACGCTAGAGCAAGTCCATCGCCAACTCTCCAATGAACCTGATGAAATCAATTTGGAAGAGTTGAAAATCCCTACGAACTTCAAACAAGAGCCCCTTCAATTGAAAAATATACCTGCTAGAATGAACTATGCTTTTCTAAATAATGAAAAGCCAATCATCATTAATGTCAATCTTGCACCTATGTAGAAAAAGAAGCTATTAGAGGTGATCAACAAATGGTCAAAAACCTTTGCTTAGTCATATCATGAGATGACAGGAATTGATCCAAGGATATACTAGCATTGTGTCTACATAGATTCCTCCATTAAACTAAAGAGGTAGCCATAGTGATGATTGAATCTCAAACTTAAACAAATTGTCAAAGAGGAGATTGAGCAACTCCTCAAGGTGGGATTCATCTATCCCATTGTAGATAGAGAGTGGGTTAGAAAACTTGTGATCATGTCAAAGAAAGGTGGGAAATGGATGGTCTACATTTATTTTAAGCTATTGAATATGGAAACATACAAGGATCATTTTTCCTTGCCATTTGTGAACCAGTTTTTAGACACAATTTTTGGGCATTGCTATTATAGCTTCCTAGATGATTATAATGGCTATAACCAAATCTAGATAGCACCAAAGGATCAAGCCAAAACCACTTTCACAAGTCCTAAGGGACTTTCGCATACAAAAAGATGTTGTTTGGCCTATACAATGCCCCTACAACTTTCCAATGCCATGTCCTTAGCATTTTCCAATAACAAATCAGTAGCGAGATGGAAGTCTTCATGGATGACTTCTCCACCTATGGGGCTATGTTTGAGCAAGCCCTGGTCCATCTAGAGTAAGTGATGAAAAGATGTGTGAAGAAAAACTTAAGGCTCAAATAGTAGAAGAGCCACCTAATGGTCTAGGAGGGCATTGTACTAGGGCACAAAATATTACAAAAAGGGATTGAGGTGAACCCTAAAAAAATAAGGGTCATCCAAGGAATAACTTGACAACTTGAGATAGTTAAAGATGTGAGATAATTCCTTTGCCACACTAGCTATTATCGATGCTTTATTGAGAAATTTTCTAAGATTTCTAAACCATTGGTGGAGCTAATAAAGAAGGATGCTCCATTTGTCTAGACCAAGAAATGCGAGCATGCATTCTAGCACCTTAAACAGAAGCTCATAGAAACACCAATCCTATGAGCTCCTAATTGGTTAAGACCATTCCACATTATGACATACACATCCAATTATGCCTTAGGAGCCATGCTCACATAGTTGGATGATTAAAAACATTCCTATTATATCCACTATGCAAGCAGGAGCATTGTGGGTGCACAACTAAACTACACCACCACTAAGAAAGAACTAATGACAATGGTATATGCCTTGGAGAAATTCCAGCACTATGTGCTAGGGTAAAAGATGTTTGTACACATTGATCATAGTTCAATCAACTTCCTAATAAATAAACCAATAGTGAGCCCTTGTGTCATATAGTGACTAATGATCTTGCAAGAGTTCGATCTAACCATGGTGGATAGAAAAGAAACTAAGAATGTGATAGCTAACGACTTGTCTTGGTCAAGATGGGATAACAAAGACAAGAAAATTTCAATTTTTGATTAATTTCCTGATGAAATTATCTTTGCTAGAGCTATTACTGAATGAGAGCCCAATGAAGACAAATGGTACAATGGCATCCTCACCTACCTACTCACTCAAGAGATGCCACAAAAGTGGCATAACATGAAGAAATAATAGTTTCTTCACCAGGTTAAACACTTCATGGATGTCAATTGACACCTTTACAAGGTGTGCACCGATAACCTGGTTCAATGGTGCATTCCCAATGATGATCAACTATGTGTTATCTAAGATGATTATGAGGGTCCTTGTGGGGGGCCATTATGCTGGAAAATTAATGGTCATTAAAATCCTCATGGCAAGGTATTACTAGCTTGCACTTTTCAGGAACACCCATCTCTTCATTTACTCTTATGACCATTGTGGTGGGATGAATGCTTGTATGGTGGGATGAATGCCTGTATGGAGGGGCCTTAACAGTGGATTCAACCACTGGAGCCCTTCGACATTTGGGACATTGATTTCATGGGACCCATCATTCTCATGTCCAATGGGAAGGTGTACATCATCATAGCTATTAACTACTATACTAAATGGGTGGAAGCTACAACCATCACTAATTACACATCCTTTATGACAACCTAGTTTGTACAACAACATGTTGTAAATAGATTTGGGGTGCCACTTGCACTTATTTTTAATAATGGAACTCATTTTACAGGCATCAATTTTCAAAAGCTCATGTAATGCTTGGGGGTTGAACATAAACTGATAACTCCATACAACCCCCAAGTAAACAATCAAGCAAAAGTTACTAATAGGAAGATAACAAAAATGTTAATAAGAAAAGTTAGTAAATATAGGAGAGATTGGAGCACCAAACTCAATGATGCCCTTTAGGCCTATTGCTCCATATGGAAACTTCTTATTGGATACTCTCCCTATGAGCTCTTGTATGGAAAATTACCAACTCTTTCTATCCAAGTGGAGCTCCATACACTTTCAACAACTTGTGACCTTTTCCTTGACCTAAACCTAGCATAAAAAGAATGGTTAATAAATCTCAACCTGATAGATAAGAACTAACTAGTGGCCCTATCATCAAATGAAGTGCACAAGGCATATAATAAACAATGACATGACCTTAGGATTAGGAATGTGAAATTTCAACCAAGAGATAAGGTTCTATATTGGAATCCCATGCATGTGCCATAATGAACTAAGTTTCAAACATTATGGAAGGGACCTTATATTATTTATGAACCCTTTCCATTTGGAGCCATGCAAATTTACAAACCTAAATGTCTAAACAAGAAACTACTAGTCAACACACAACAACTCAAGCTTTTCCATGAACCCAAGATAGCCAGCAGCAACAACACCTTAACGAATGGACAAGCACACTTAATTTTAAAGATCTCCTCCTTCCAACTCAAGTGTGGAAGAGATGGGAATCCATGCTATAACAATCAAAGTGGCTTCTCAATTTATCATTTTTTTTTGTTTTTCACAATTTTTGTTTTACACTATTTTTAGTATGTTTTCTATTTATTAAATATTTTATGATTTTTTCTATATTTTACTTTATTTGATTTGGATTTTTCTTATGTTTTCTTTTTCTTTCTTTATTGCCACTAGAACTTCGTGCAACTATAGCTATTAATTGATGGTGGTTTATACTTTATAATGTTATTTGATAGTGAATGTCTAGATTTTATCTTTGAATGTTGATGTTGATAACTAAGACATGGTTTCTTTTCATGATAACAGGCAATGAGTCCACATCATCCATTAATCCACATAGGTCTATGGTGTTCCTTTGTTTTGGAAATGAGATCCATTCTTAAAATGAAGCTTACAATGAGCTTATGACCTTGGTAGTTTCCAAACTTGGGAAGAATTAAATGGATAGACAACAGTGTAACTTCAAGGGGAATCGACACATTTTTGTACTTTTCTACCCTCTTAGTTACATGGTTGTCTCCATGGACTACTCACCATTCTGTTGTCAACCAATAATAGGAAGCTAAGGCTTTGCATGGTGTTGTTCTCATTTGATAAACACATAAAATCAAAAAAAATAAGAAAAATGTAAATTCAAAGCACACTCCTTAGACACAATAACAGGCTACAAGCATTGGTTATGGGGCTAGAAAGACATGTTACCCATGCCTAAAGGCACACCTCTAACTAAGGTCCTCTTCACTTCCTACTTCTCTTTTCTTATTCTTTAGATATGATGTGTGGTGTATTAGGACATTCTTATTCCTTGGGGGGTGGATGGTCTCAATGTATCAATGCGAAGTCACTAGAAGTGGTTGGTATTAATTTAGACTAAGGATGGATTGTATCAGCTCATATTAACCATAAAATCCATAAGGGACTTCATGAAACTGCAATAAGGAACTACATTCCACACTCTCTCATCCATCTATGCTCTCCATCAACCACCTCACTACCTTTTCTCATGTTTTTTCAATGTCTTTATTTGATATGGTTAAAATTATTTAGTGGTTTCCTTGGTGGTTCGATTCTTAACTAACCATAACAATTAATCAACCATGGGGCCAATGGACTCCTTGGTTTGATGGCATGTAAGGGTATTAAGGGCATGAGCCTACTATGGGAAGGATCCACTTGCATACCGTTTGGTTGGAAACGTTATGTTTCTTATCCCTTAAACATTTTTTCTTTGAAACCTTATGAATTTCATGATTATTCTATCTA
Organism: Gnetum montanum; assembly: GCA_015680685.1. Lineage (NCBI taxonomy): Eukaryota > Viridiplantae > Streptophyta > Gnetopsida > Gnetales > Gnetaceae > Gnetum > Gnetum montanum. Next base: position 306,907 of record MNCI01027123.1, on the reverse strand, counting down.
GTTTACACTCAGCAGATGTTCTTCTAATTAAATATCTTTTTTGTGCATATTCTTTCCCTCTTCAAGCATCCCATCATGTTGGCTTTTTTGACTCCCTATGGACTTCAATTTGATGTGAAAACTCTTTGTTTTTCCTTTTTTTTTAATAGTGGAAAATCTCTCTCTACTGCTACATCAACGCAACCCTATCAATGCAGTGGGCTACATCGATGCATCCTCATCGATGAGACCCCATTGATGTAGCACAAAAAGTCTATAAATAGCATGAACACTTACTAAATTTTTTGTCATTTCCTTCAAAACAAGGAAGGAGATTTTGTTGTTTTTAGAGCCCAAAGCCTTCTAGAGCCCATAACATTCACACCACTTCTCCAATTAACCCCGTTCTTTATTCTTACAGCTACTAGAGATGAGCTTTATGTTTTGGGGAATACAAACCTTATGTTTCTATTGGGAAATTTCTTGAAATTTTTCTAACTCCCATAAGGTTTAACTAATAAAATAATATTAAAATCACTAACTCATGAGAGTTAAACCTTTCTAATGAACTCTAGTAGCTATCTAATTAAAATAATTAATCCATCACAATCACAACTTAGCCTAAGTGTAACAAATCAAAGGGACAAGGTATCAAACTATCCAAGTTACACATCAAATGCTAATCTTTGGATATGTTGTGATTACAAATGGCACCTAGAACAAGGGATAAATGCCTATAGGAAGGAGGCCCACTCCAACCAAGAGAGAAGTAACCTAAAGAAGGAAGGGGCCAACAATAGCAGCAACCCGCAAGAGCAAGCAAGCAACTGAGACCCATGCAACAGGATTTCTTTGGGAGGAGTGTGAAGTGGAATCTGTTTGATAGATTCCCAAAGCTGAGATTGAGTAATCACACAAAGATGAGGTGCCTAGGCCTAGACCAAACCTTGAAGTGACCTTGACAGAAGTTTTTCTTAAGCACATTAATTCCAAGAATATTAGAGGGTCAGTTCTTCAAGAACTAAAATTTGGTCCATTCCTGGACTTGGCACGAGAAGAAGTCAAGACCCAACTGCAAACCTCTCCCATGTGGCCTATCCTCACTTCTAGTGTGGAGTGGTACTTGTGAGAGACATACCTCTTCTGGAATAATAGGTAGGCTAATGCCATGATGAAGATAAAGAACATTAGTATGTGCTACTCTATGGAGGCCATTGATGAGGCCCTCAAGATGTTGGATACTAGGGCAACCTTGGCAAAAATATCAATGCAAGTGCACCCATGAGTAAAGAAAGAGTGGGTCTAGTGATGCTATGGAGCTAACTGCAAAGAATATGGCATGCTCGCTAAGGTAGAGAGGGTATACTTCAAAATCATATCCTACCACTTTAATCCAATGGTGAAGCCCAGTAAAATCAAGGCCTTCTTTACCCATGTGTGTGCTGCTCTAAGTAATAAATTATTAATGAATCTCCCACATTTGATATATTTAGAGATCAAGAAGTGCTTCAAGGATAACAAGCATGGAAGAAAGGTACTCCCCTTTCCATGCCTCATTCACAAGCTATGTAAAAGGGGAGGAATAGCCCACTACATCAATGATACCCATTGTCATGCTTTTACTACCTCTTAAGCAAAGATGATGAAGGATAGGTGCCTACCAAGCTACAAGAAGAGAAGCAACCACCACCACCACCTACTCATAAAATAATGTCAGAGGCTTGTGTTGCCATTAAACACATGCATGAACTCTATGAGAAACTCCTATAATAGTAGTAGGCAGGACCAAGTGGTGGTGAATCCTCTATCTACAAACCATCATTAAGCCATCTCAATGAGGTGGCTAGAACCATTAGTAGGATGGAGGGGATATTACCATTGTTTTCTATCCAAAGTATGTAGGTGCCAACAAGATCAAATCCTAGCACCTAGGAAGTAACGGTGTTCCTTGCAAGAAAACAATAATTACCAAAGATCTTTAAGAATGCTGCTACTTTTTTAATGCATCTAGAGGAGGGTAAGGGGGCAACTATCTTGGTGATGCAGCACCAAGGATAGGAAACAGTGGTATAGATGGTGGCTGACATAGTGACTAAAGCACTCAACATCCCTGCAACCTAAGTGTCATATGTTGCTACACTCAAGGATGTGTAGAAGTACGTAGGAGTAGCAAGTGGGAGGTTTAGCATAGCTCATCATGAAGAGTTGCTAGATTGATTGATTGAAATTGGGCAATCACTTCTAGGAGTCTTTGACCTTTTGGATAACATGACTACCACCCATTCAATGTTGTTGGAAGCTAGGACAAGCTCCTCATTACCAATGCCCAACTTGAGACAGCCAAATCTAAGAATCAACAATTAGCCAATCAGGTTGTGAAATTGAGAGCCCATATAGCCAATCCCACCATCCTTAGCTAGGCCATCATAAGATATGAAGCTTTTTAGCAACTTCAATGCAAACTTCAAGAGGCTAAATACGTGAAGGAGTCAGCAATCTTCAACCAATCCTTAGTAAAGGCCATGACTTACAACACTAAAAAGGACTTGTTGGAGATTTGCAAGGAGAACCTAGTACTGACCTAAGAGAAATATCGTTTGCAAAATGTTGAGACCTAGAAAGAACAAATGATGGAATTTTTCCAACAAAAGTAGGAGTAGCTTGCCAAGGTGAATGCAGAATTGAGGAGGTTGGCTGTAGAAAATTGCAATCTCTCGATGGAGGAGATTTGTAATTTGCACCAGAAATCAACAATTAAGATTGGTACTTGGAAAAATAAGGCCTTCAAGTTTGAAAGGGTTAAGAACCATTATAGGGACTAGGTTGGCCTTCTCAAAGAGGTCAATGAGAAGGAAATCTAGCTAGTAAAGGCAAAAGTCAACAGGGCCCTCTAGTTGCTCTAACAAGAAGATGACATGTGGTAGCCCATCTTCGATGAACTCAACACATACAACAAAATAGAAATCCACCTCAAGGAGCTACAAATCGAAGAGATGATGGAGTACATGGAGTTAGCCAACCTCCATTATGCAAGCTTGTCAATGTTGATTGCCGAAAGGTCAAGGTCAGAACTAGAGATGCAAGTGTCCAGCTCATACCTATTGTATGAGGTTGAGTTCAAGCAACACAAGGAAATGAAATAGAAGTTGAAAATAGCCAATGCTAAACTCAAAGTTCTCAAAGAGCAATTCACAAATCAATGATCAATGATTGAGAACCTAGCCAGAAGAATGTGTGACTACCAGGAGCTACAAAATGATGTAAGAGCATTCAACATCAAACACAAATAATTCATTGCTTGGTTCGTCAATGTTAAGAAGTTGTTTCCTACCATGCCTTGTTTGTGGGATGTTCTTGTATTGGACCACATTAATGATGCTGTGTGGATTGTGTACAATCCCTAAAGTAAGGAGGAGAAGATGAAAGCATTGTTGGATGCATTTTTTCTTCCACTAGTAGTCACAGCTGTAGCAAGATAGCCACAGCCTCAATTGTAACCGCAGCATGCACTAGAGGTAAGAGAAGGTCCTTCAGCATCTCATGAACCTCCACCTCCTAGGACCATCTAATTTTATTCTCATCTTCAATCGCCAGAGGGGTTCAACTATCAAATTTTATAACATTGTTCAATTTTGTTTTCATGAACATCTATTTTTGTAAAAGTTGTAAATTCGTACACTTGGGCACTTAGTGTCAGTTTGACTCAATCTAAGTCAATTAGTTGGTCAGTTAATAATCCCATATCTTCCCAAATTTTGTAAGAAACTTGTTCCTCCTTTTGTTCACTCAAGGACAAGTTTTCAGTCAATCGTGAAGGTATGATGAATTATTGGTTAGCTATGTCAATGAGGCCATGTCAATGCATACACATCGACGCATGATTTGATGTGTCAACACATATGCGGCAACGGAGTGTCTGGTCTTGCCTATATAAATGCATGCACCTATCACATTTATGGCATTCATTCATTAGTCGGAAAGCAAAGCTCTTGCAATTTGTTCTTTTGAGAGTTAGAATATTTTCTTAGTGTCCACAATAGGAGTTGAGAAGTTTATAGATCTTTATTTGAGCATTGATGTACCTAGACACTTTACTTTAGTGTAAACTACAATAAAGATGAGTTTTCTTATTAAACCTTGTAGCACTTAGACTTAGCATAATATTTACCTTAATGCACTTTATTGTTATGCAATTTACTTTCATGCATTTAATTAATTGATTAAATATGAATAATTAATGCACATAAGTACGACCACCTTAAGCATATGTTAACACTTGGTAATCCCAATAGTGCTTATGCTTAGTAACCCAGTAGCATTAAGACATGTTCAGGATGTGTACGACAGTTGGGAACAGATGCATATGTTAGGATTAGTTAAGACATTAAATAGTTTCTAGAATAATTAAGCATTGATTACTTTATTTTCACACTTAGGAGAAATAAATAAAAAGATAAAAAATTATACAAATCATGTGCCTCAGTTACACTTAACCATACTATTGTACCCTCACAAGTGGAATTACAAAGACAACAATCACTTCCTTAAGATTCACCATCTAGACAATGTGTACATAGAGAGCTAAGGTCTGCAAAATTCGATCGAATCGCTTAATGAATGCTAGTGATTCATATAGTTGGGCGTAGGGAGTGCTCGCTACTCATCAATTCTTAACAATACTTATAAAAGTTTAGCTAATGCATGGCTTGTCAAATTCAAAAGGTTATTGAAGATATCATGAGACCAAAGCAAACTAGTTTTGTTAAAGATCTAGATACCTTAAAAAATGTTATTACAACTTGAAAAGAGTGTAGTGGGCTTTAATACTAACCAAGATGTTGCTTTTACTAAGATTATGCTAAATCTTATGATAAGATGGAATGAAATTTCATTTTTTCTTTGTGTCTATAAACCATAGTTTTCTAAGTTGGCGACAATAAATCACTAACGATTAGTCATCAAGTCAAAAAAAATTTGTCAACCAAGAGTTGAGTAGAGTTGTCATGACTTTTATAATAAACAAAGAAATCAATAGAATTAGGTATTATTTTTGTGATTTTTAAATATTACTCGGCCTAACTTGTCAATTTATTGTGATTCATGAGACATTCTGATCTGACATATTTCCGGATTATTTAAATACTGCTATAAACTAGGATTGGCTGACGGGATAAACTTGCCGTGAATGCAAAAGCTGCCACGTCAGCAATGTCAAAGATGGGCGTCAGCGATTCAAGGATACATGCAACGTGGCGGAGAATGCAACTGATTACCGGAAACTGCAATGCAATGCTGAAATGCAACCAAACATCTCGAGTAGAAATCAAAATTCCATATAATAGGAATTCTCCACAAACTTAGCCATTGAATTTCTCTGCGCTTTTATTATCATGCAAGACGTCACAAAGGATTGTTGCACGAAATGTTTTATAGCCGCAACCGCAGGATAAGAGCACGCCAGGGTAAATATACTGAGAAGGCAAGCATGCATTGCATGTAGGAAAAGGATGTTTTATGAGGCCAGGGCAGACAAAGGAGGGATGCAATGACGCAGAAATGGAGGAGACTGGCGGAGCAGTGGATCAGTTGACGAAGCGGCAGTGGCGCCGGATTTGGCCGTTGGGGGCAGACAGTACGCCGATGCGACCCATACGGACCATGGCGTCGGCGAAATCTCGAAAGAATGCTTTCTGGTCGGATGCGTATCGCCAGACGAGAGAACGAGTCCCAGAATTTGAATTTGTATGTGAATCTGAATGTGCATCTCCCCAGAGAGCCTGGTCCGAGTGGAAGATGCCGCGTCCGCTGAGGAGGCCGGAGAAGTAGGCGTTGTCGAATCGGGCGGGGGTGGAGTCCAGGAACGCCCCGGCAGCGGAGGAGTGGTTGCTGTGGCAGACTTGAGCCAGCGACACTGCCAAAGACGAGCTCAGAGACGGATCAGTGCTGTGCGTGGCGTTGAAAGAGTGAAGGCGGGACACGAAGGAGGAGCAATGAGAGAAGCCCAGCGTGTGTCCACCCGACAGAGCCACCGCGTCGCGAACGCTGAGGCCACGCCGGGCGAACGCACTGAGAAGCTCGGAAACCTCCATTGTGGGTGTCGGCAGCGCCCTTGTGTCGTTTGCCACTGATAAGATGCCGTCTGTGCGTCCCTTCTCGACTGGCCAGGCAGGTCCCCCCGCCCCTGCAACTGCCACCGCGGCGGCCTGGGCCAGAATATCGGAGCAGGAAACGTGGCCTGGACATTGCTCCTCCAACTTCTTCTTTGCGTCGTCGATAACGTAGAACGCCCTCAGTGACACGTTTGGCGGTGCATCCTTCTCCGCCGTGTTGTTCCCCACTGAGTCCAGCAGCACTGATGCATCGCAGCCCTGCAAAACAATGTAATGCGACCATGGAATTAATCACCACTTCATTATCATGGACTATTCATTCATTATATGATGCAGCAAAAACTAACAGAACAGTGGGCTTAGCCTAGTCTACTGGTATGCTGCTACTGCCTACCCTGATAAAACAGTCGTGGAAGAACATGCGCAGAAGGCGCGCAGGGACCTTGGAGTCATGCGCCGTTGCGTTGGACACCACCTCTTGCACCACCTTCTCCATGATTGGGCATGTTTCGGAATAAAAATTGGGACTCAGCCTCCCATTGTCATGCATCTGCGCATGGCCTCTTGTCATGGCCAACGCCAAGGCCAGCAGAGTCAGTGCAATTCCGCAAACAATGTTCATCATCTTCATGCCGTGCATGAATTGCATCGCCATAATCGTTGCTGCGGCTCTGATGACTGTGATTATGGTTGCTGGCTTACGCTTCTTGTTGTTGTGTATGGGTGCTTCCCTTGCCTTCTCATGTGGTGTTGTGGTGCTAATGCTATTTATTATGGGGAGATTGAAGCTGTAAACATAAATGTCAGTGCATGTCGCGGTTGGTATTGGCCGCGAATTCATCCAAGGCCCGGAATGAAGCAACTTCTGTAGCTGCACGTACACCTAACATTCCCGCAATGAAGCAACACCTTGCGGCGACGGCGAAACCTACCATCGTGATCGACAAGTCTGTTTGGCAATGGCAATGCAAAGGCCGGCCATAGCGCCGGCGCTTAACTTTGCTTGCAAAGTCAAGCATGGATCCACATCCTTGTGAGTTGTGACCGAACATTGCGGGAGACGCCAAGCCAAGTTTTGGTTTGGAAACGTTTACCCACCTTTGCTGACCAACCACATAATCCCGCTTAACTCCAGCTCCCGCTGATTAGTTTTCCCTGCAGCTGTGGCGTAAGAAATACTGAATCAAATAAGATGAATTGATTAACCATTTTCTAAAGCGGGGGAATTAGCTGCTCGATGTTTCAGTTTCTTCAAACTACTTGTAAGGAATGCATAGTTTTTTAGCTTCGCCATAGATCACCGATTTATCGATTAATCATCTGATTAGAAATTTTGCTGGCCTGAGTTTGAGTCAGATGACTTTTATAATAAACCTTTTTTCAGAAAGAAATAAATAGATTTAGATATCATTTTTGGGACTTTTAAAGATAATTCTGCCTGACTTTCCAATTTATCCTGATTCTTGAAACACGACAACCCACATATTTTCAGACTATTTAAACACTGATCTCAGCGTTGGGAAAAGTAATTAGTCTTGCACGGAAGAGTTTACATGGCTTCATTTATATGTGTCTCATTTGGAAATTAAATTGACGATCAAAGTTTTTGAACGTTCATCATGTAAATTTAAAAGTGTTTTAGAAATTTACTAATACATAGTTATATGGGTAAAAGAAACAAATAGTTAGAACAAATCCATAAGGACTTAAGGAAAAACATTGTCATTTTATAAATGTTAAAAAAATTAGGAAGTACTGTTGATTTTGAATGAAAGATGATTTCCTAATTTAAAATCATCACTCTTTACAAGGCAAAAATATTCTATCTATAGATGTAATATGGCATGGTACTTTATAATATTCTTCGATTTGTATTGACATGCTTATGTATTTGATTATGTAAGATTAAATTATATTTATAAAAAATTTCCTATTATCTTATACCAAATTTTTTTAAAATCAATCCATATGAGGAAACTAATTATAGTTTGATTGAAAGGTGTCTTGGGCATTCATAATTTAACTAGGGATTTACCAAGCTCTTATAGGGTTGATTATCATCATGTTCTACTTGTTAACACTCAAAATGTTGGAGTGAGTAGTAGTGTTGAATTAAATTTGGAAGCATTTGGAAGTTAAATTATTTCAAAATCTCAAAATTTTGTCCATCACAAGTGGATTATGAGTCATGGTTAGATGCCATGAGTTGACCATAGGTTGTGGTCTTCAAATTTACAATATCATAGGTTATGGTAGAGAGAAAAATAAATTTTTAGCAAATCTAACCTCACCATGGGTTGTGGTATGTATAAAAAGTCCTAGTTGGATTAAGGCTAGATCACCATAGGTTTTGGGAGCCTCATGGTTTTTTAAATCTCATTAAGGTAAATGTACCATCAGTCTTAGCGAAGGACCAAATTTCACAATATTGTTACCATGATCTCTTCATGGGTAATGGTGATCACAAATTTACAAAATTCATAATCATGGATCATGATTACTTTATGGTTTATTTTTGAGGAGATCACAACTTGAGCACAACTTTAGTTGAGCTAATTTTCTTTAATAATGTGAGTTCTACTACTTAGGTTGTGATAAAACTTGGAGTGTTCAATTAGCCTCAACATCTTCTATTTGTTGGATGCCTCAGATGATATAAATTGGATTGAATTTAGTGCAATTCATACAAGTCAAAGTTTTCTTTTCAACTTGTTAAGAAATGATGAAAATAAAGATTTTTTATTTGAATTTGAAATATCTTTGTTTTGGATGGTTAACTAATGAGAAAAAATATGATGCGAAGGAAGGTTGCAACTAAGGGCCTTACATATGGGTAGAACCAAATAGTTTGTAGAATCAAATGGAAGGCTATCTTAATGTTGAATTATTAAGAATTGATGAATTAATGTGATTGACAATGTTAATAAGATGTCGATGAGAAATGATATTGTGAAACTAATGAAATTGATAATTAATAATGAAGCATTAATAAAATGAAGAAAAGTTTGAATTGCTTCTTGTTCACTAATTGCCAAAAGTTATACATTATGTTTAGACCCTTTCTTTTATAGGAAATCAATGGGACCAATTTTAGGCATGACAAACTAGTCCTTTCCCATTATCAAAAGTGCCTAAAAATGAAGAGACATGGTGAATTAGGGTTATTTTAATGTTACATCCACCATTAATTCTATTTTAATTAAAATAATTTGATTTTCCTACTTTGTTTTCTTGCCCAACAAATTTTTAAAAAATAAACAAATAGTTAAGTACATGGCTTTGTTCCTATGTTATATGGAAAACTATTTTAAAAATAAAAAGTCATTAAATGAGATTTAAACCAGGTATCTTAACTTGAACATTTGAACTTGTGTTTGAATAAAGGTCTTGCAAAATGAAACTGCTCCTCTTGTCCTCCATGCTTGTGATCTTTATCTTTCTTATATGGTGGCTAGGGTATTAAATCTTATAAGATAAAAGAGATTTTGTCATTAAGTTTGTCATTTGATTAGTAGAATTAGCATGAATTGATTTGATTATGTCCTCCTTTAGTTTTTACTTTATGAAATAGTAGTTAATGTGGTGTAGGGACACCTCTTCCAATACCCTTGTTCTCTTCCCTATGTCTGGTTTTTGTAGGTTTTGAACTCCATGGAGACGTCTTGGAGGACAAAGAGATGTATTATCTAAGATTTGGGAACTGTAGGAGACATCTGGGATGTTTGACAGTCATCTCAAGTGAGATATGTCATAGGAATGTGAGATGTGCTAGTTTGGATTAAGACATCTTAGGCAATTTGAGGTGCTTTTTGGAAAATTTTAAGGTGCTTTTGAAAAATTTAAGGTGCTTATGGCAAATTTGTGGCATTTCTAGGGAGACTTCTTTGATGAAGGTAAGACATCTCAGCGGAGACGTCCTAAGGAGATCAAAGATGACCCAAATAAGCAAGGAAACTTTCGAAGTTACCTATTCTGATTGGGGAAATAGCTAACAGAAGAAGGAAAAAAATGAAAAATAGTTGAAGATCCTCAAGTTGAGTTGGGGAAAGATTTCTAGGTATCTTGTCTTCTCTTTTCCAATAAATATAGGTTTGTTTCATGCTTGTACCATCATGAGATGTCATGGAGAGATGTCTTAGCGAGAGCTCTTGAGTGAATGAAAGCTCAACAAGTGAGTGCATATGCAATTGTAGCTCTAAGGTTAATTATGTGGTGTATTTGCCTATGTATTCTTTTTCTTGCTTGTGTGTTGAGATCTCAATCCTGAGTTATGAGAGAGATTCTCTATTGGTTGTGTCTTGCATTGAGAATAGCCATTGTGTGGTGGTAGAACCTCATGCTCTGCAGCATTGTTTTAGTGTATAAGATTGTTTAGATGTTTTTTGGGTTCTGTGAACCTTATTGTAATCTTCTTTAAATAATTAAAGATAGCTAGTTTTCTTATTTTCTAACAAATAAATTATTTTTTATAATATCTGGATTCAATAAGTTGAAGGTGATTAAAATATTGGAATGAACTTGCTCTTGTATTATTGGTATCAGAGCTTAGTTTTAGCTTGTATTTGTTTGAAGATTTTTGTTAATTTCATATGTCACCTAAGAAGAAATAGGTTCAGGCCTTTAATAGAGACATGAAGAACATGAAGTATACCTTCCAATTGATGGTTTATCAACTAGATGAGATTAGTGCAAAGGTAGATAGAAATGCTAGTTCTAGCCATATTACAACACGTAAAGGTGATGAGCATTCACATTCAAATATAGAAGTTTCATAGCATGGTGGAGACAAAGCAGATGATGAGGAAGGATAATCTAGCTATGAGAGGGAATCCTATTCCTCATATGAGAATTATGAGGGCTCCAACAATGGCAACTACTTCTTCTCTTGGCAAGCTAGACAAGGAGGATGAAGCAAGGCTTGCTAAAGTGTGTTGTAATGCTATAAGACTCATGTACATTGAATTAAAGACTTTGAATAGTATATATGGCACCAATTATTTTTCAAGTTGGCTAAAGGTACTTGATAAGCACTTTGAGTTGGAAGAGGTACCACATCACTTACAGGTACCTTGCTAAATCTAAATTAGAAGGAATGGCTTCTACTTAGTGGGAAAAGGAGTCCCAAGATTATGAAAGAAAAAATGGTCAACCCATCAAAGATTGGAATTTGATGAAATATAGGCTGAGAAGAAAATTTGAATGATCTCATTAGAGACAAGAGATCATTATCAAGTTGAAATTCCTAAGGCAAGATAACAATGATGTTAAAGAATTCTACATTAAATTTTGTAATCTATTTCATTAAGCTAAATCAAATTAGGAGGAGTATGAATAGGCTTCAATATTTTTAGGAGGCCTCAAAATGGCATATCAGTAGAAGTTGTCATTTTATGAGCCATAAAATTTTGATGAGGCTTATGATTTGGTACTTTAGGTAGGGAAGAAACTAAGTGGATTCAGAAATAGGATCAAATAAAGTTCCAAGGAGAAGGAGAAAAGATCCAAATTAAGAAAGGAATCTAAATCCAAATTTGAAGATAAAGATGATAGCCATGACAGGAAGAATGAAAAGGGTGATGAGAAGGGTAAAGTCAAGAAGGACCAAGGCAAGGAAGCAAGGGTTAAAGTAGTAGCTAATCCAAGATTTAATGCTTTAAATATGGATAATAAGAACACAAGCAATAGAAATGTCTACTTCACAAGGCAACCAAGGGTAAAAATGTACAAAACATGGAGGTAGAGGACACATCAAGCTAAGGTCTTAAGAGAGGTAATCCTAATGCTCCCAAGATTGAGAAAGTTTCTAAATTAAATTCTTATGCATTCATGGGGAATGTAAATAAAGGAGACCATCTTGATAGAAAATTGTTATTTTAGATTGGAACTAGATATTTTTTTAAGGAATGAATTCATGTTTTGATTGATTATGAAGCCCAATAAAATGTCATCTATTCTAAGGTAGTTGCTAGATTGGGTTTGGTAACTAATCCTTATCCAAGCCCTAGAAAGTGCATTGGTTGTTTAGAGACTTCTCTTAAGAGGTGAGGAAACAATGTACTTTGAAATTTAAAATTGGAAGCTTTCATGATGTTGTGAAGTGTGATATACTTTCAATAGATTGTGCTAATGTAATTCTTGATAGACCTTGGAATATTAACAATGTTACTCATTTTGACAGAGCAAGAAATGTATGGAGTGTAGCTAAATTTAATGGAATTCATGAGTTGATTCCCATGATGGCTAAACAAGTGAGATAATAAAGCTCACTTAATGCTTTCTTAAGCCTTCTAGGAGACAAGAAAAATATTAAGGACCATGATGAAATAGGTTTTGGATTTATTATTGTATTAATAGTTATTTCCAACCATGATGATGTGTATTTTGAACTTCTAAGTGTGCTAGGCTTGAAGAAGAAATTTTCCAAGGTGTTTAAGTGGGAATTGGATGGATTACCACTAATGAGGAATGTATAGCATTAGATTGATTTCATCCTTGGTGCTACCATTCCAAATGAAAGATCATATTAGATGGCACCAAATCATTAGGTATAATTGTAAGGATAAGTAGAAGAGTTACTTGCAAATGGCTTTGTGGGCAAATTCATTTCACCGTGTGTAGTTGCAATAGTGCTTATGCCAAGGGAGAAGTACAAAATTGGAAAAGGCAATGTGGTGGCTAAGGCATTATCTAGAATGCATGTGGTAAATTTCAACATACCTCATGTGAAAGGTATGAATGATTTTTCTAATTTGAGTGTACTTGATAAAGAGGAGAAACCATTGAGATTGGAAACTCATATGTGAAATCTCTAAGCTTTAAGCTTTGATGACATTGAGCAACTACATGTTGAAGATCTAGTTGAACTAAGGCTCGATGGGAGAAGCCATAAAGAGGTAAGTAAGTATGAGCTTTACCTTGTTGATGGCAGTAATATCTCTCATGTGAAAGTGAATGTATGAGATGTTATTTTTTCACATTATCTTAGTAGTGGTTTGTTCCAATGTGATGATGAGAATCATGATCATTGTGGTGATTGTGATAGAGTTCTGAGTTGTGTTGTGAATGATGGAAGCAATGTAACTTTTAATACCATTATTAGTAAAAGTAAGACTAATAATGATAATATGTCTAATTTTGTATTTGATAATAATGACTATTGTAGTAGTCATAATAAGAAGATTATTATTGTTATGGATGTGAACATTGAAAAAGGTAAATTTCTTAATATATGTTATATGTTAACCATATAACATATATGACTTCCTTTGTATTTTCACATGAACGTGCTTATAAACCAGTGTTGACTTTTAAAATATATTTTTAAATTAAAATTTATCCTCTTCTTTTTCTATTTTTATTTTCATAAGTCCATTTCTCAATTTTCTTTTGCCTAATACTTGCACAAACACTCATAACATGCACACCAAGGCTCCAAATCAATTTTTATTTGAACCTATGGGATTTTTACCAAGTGCTCTTCCTAATCATATATTGAAATCTTATCTAGGCTTCACTTATCATAGTTCCCAATTCAAATACGAAAACTCTTACAATATTTTAGCAAATTAGAAAATGTGATATCTTGAAAATGGTAAGTCTAATTGTAATGAATCAAAGGTTAAAACCTACATTTTTGAATGTTTTAAACAAATTGGTAAGGTCATATTCTATGTAGGACAACATCCTAACATACTTCCTTAACAAAGTTAATTTATGTAATATTTAATTATAATTAAAAATGAACTCCAAATCTTAGTTTAATGATAAAAAGCAATAAGAGATATGATTTGGGTAAGGTGATGGTTTAAAATTGCTCAATGAACAAATTTTTAGATAATCATAGGTGCATAATAAAATAAAAGGATGAATAATTAAATATTCATAATAAAGATTAAATGTACATCACTAAACATGGATAAAGAATAAAATATGCATAATAAAATACTTGTAATGGCATAAAAACTAATAAAAAGAAAAACTTTCTAGGGTAATTGGATTTCAAGGTTTAATCATAAAATATTCAAAATATATATGATTGAGCTTAAATAATAGTGAAATAAAGGATAGAAAATTTTAACAAAATGCCCTATCAAGCAATTTACATTCTCTTATGTAGAAAACTAATAATATCAACAATAATAATAATAGTAATAACAATAAGCTATTCTATTAAAACACATCGTGCAGCATTAAAGAATTAATCAAATTATAATTAAATTTACAAAAATTTCTAGGTTGTGACACTCTTCCCTACTTTAAGAATTTTCCTCCTAGAAAACGTGTGAAATTTAGTAGTTGCTCAAATAGTTAATTTTATGTTGCCTATGAATTTTTAGAATTTTTCTTGTGGGATATTGTTGACTGATCTTGTCTCTCACTCTTTGTACTAAATGGGATTTAGAAAATANATTATTTAATTTAGTAAACTTAAAACATGAATAACTTTATTTCTAGATATTTGATTGAGGCAAAACAAGTGACGTTAGGATTGTTATTTTACACACTATTTAATAATGTAACTAGTAAAATNGTTTACTAAATTAAATAATAAAATATTAATATATAATAAATAATAATAAATTTTCACAAGCATATAGCACACAACAAAATGAAAATTGTTCCTTGCAATCTCACAATCTTAATGGCATAGATGAAAAATTTATATCTATCATAATTTATTATGTATTTACAAAAATAAGTACATGGCCCAAATATTCGAAAAGTGTACAAGATTTCTATTTTACAGAAATAAAAAATATAAAAAGCTTATTTTTCAAGTTCGAAAGGTCCATGTTGTATAGAATTGATTGACCTTTTATCTCATGTTTTTCTTTTGATGATTCCTTGCCTACTCTAGGCTCTGTACATCAAAATGTAGGAGTTAAAACCCCTCAAATAAGAAAGGTTCTTATATTTCATTCTTCATGGATCATAAAGTTCTGGGTCAAAATTCTTAGGTTATGGGTTGGGCAAGGTTTTCAATAAAATATTCAAAAAATTTTCCAAGTTTAAAAATGCCACAAATTTTCCAAAAATCTAAAGGAAATCTAAATATCCAAGAGAAAACAAAAAATCCAAAGAATGTATATTTTATCCAAGCATCTCCAAAGGCTAGGTCTTGGTTATCCTCATTAACATTAGGAATCATCAATTTTTGGAATAACATCACTACTATCATTGGATTATCCTTTAAATTATTTTAATGTCCAAAAATATCACAAATTTGTTTAGCAAAAATCCAAATAATGTATATTTTAACCAGACATCTCTGAAGGCTAGGTCTTTGTTACCCTCACTGCCAAAATAATATACTAACACCTCTTGGAATAACCTCACTACTATTATTGAACTATCCTTGTGATCCCAAATGATGAGTGGTGAGGTACCCCTACACTCAACCATACGAAATGAGTGTCGCATGCGCAATCCGGTTGAACTCCGCAGATGGATTAGTTGTGGCACCTAGACAGTTATCCTTAAGTCGCAGTTCGCTATCTTCCCACCTGGACTAGTATTGCATTTGTCACGTATGGTTTAGTCTAGATGAGGTGTATGATGTGTTCCTAAATCTAATGCTACTCTTGAAGGTAGTGGAAAATAATATTAACTAATCTAAGCTAAGAGGGAAAGGGTAAGAAAATCTAATCTAGCCTAACTGCAACGAGCAACCGATTCCTTGATCAACCGTACACATCTTGGACCTCATGCATGACTACCACTGGGACTACCAAGCGTAGATCCTAGCTACACCACTGGGCTTTTAAGCAGTCACACTTAAATGCTCGTAATCAAGTCGTACTCGTTCCGCGTTCTAGGAGTTTAAGGGTGAGAGAGAAAACAGTAAATAACATTAAATAAATAACAAAGTGAATGCTACAATGATGAAGTAATCTTGATCTTTATTGCTGGTCATGTGCGTGTCCAAGTACGGCACACTCGAATAAAGACACCATACAATTACATTCACCACACTGCAGGCAGACACAAGAAAAAATCTAACTCTGGAGGGATCAAACTGCCAAAGCTTCGCTACTCTAAAATTGGGATTTCTAAAATTGAGAAAGCCACCTCTTATTTATAAATATGGCGGCGGACTACGATGTTGTGTATGCGATATCGTAGGGAAGACGCGATATCACGTACGTGATATCATGGCCTATGCGAATCGCGTCTCATCATACCCCCACAACTGGATAAAAACTCATCCTCAAGTTACAAGGAGAATAAGTTTCATTAATTACAAAGCAGATAGGTATGGGATTATTAACTGGAAAAAGAAATGGACTAATGCCACAGTGTGGGAAGGCACAACACAGAGAAAAATACTACAACTACAAAAATGTGGAACTCATGTAGTTCCTGGTGGCGGTGGCTCCTCCATGGGTGCTTTTCCCTTGTCATGTGCTCCAAGCTTGGAAGGTTGACAACGCTAAAGAATGGCCTCAAGCTTCTCCTCTTCAGTCCAAGGATCTTGTGCCATCCATGCTAATGTTCTGATGTTTGATGGAGTCGGCACCTCCCACGGACAGGGTAGTTGCGGGAACATCTGGTTAGCTTTGACGTACCACGCCGTGAACACCCATCATTCCTCTTCATAGGCTCTATCTTTATCTTTGTATTCATGAAGTTCTGTTAGCCATCAAGCCAAGTCGGTTGCAACATCTTTTTGCCCCTGGTAGCTTTCTTTTACCACCACAAGTTCAGAATTTGCGACATCTAGTTTCTCAGCCATTTTCTTTTGCTCTGCAAATTCTGCTTCATATTTGATATGGGTGGAAGCTACCTACTTCTCGAGCTCTGACCTCGGGCATCTTGNATGGAAATGCTCCTTCAGCTTCTCATGTCGTTTAGCCTCATTCTGCCACGCGTTGATCTCGATGGCTAATTTTTGTTGAATAGCGCGTATCTCCTCCATTGAGAGGGTTCAATTTTCTCTAGCTAAATGACTTACATCTTGGTTGACCTGAATGAACTATTCTCGTAACTGATGAAAGGGTTCATCGAGAACATTCTTTTGTTTCTCCATAGAAGTCAACCAAAGGTTATCTACAACCAACTGCTTATTTTCTTCTTCTAAGGCCCTGAGTGCCTTAAGATGTGCATGAGTTTGCACTTGAGCTGTGGAGGCATCCCAAGTGGCTATCTCCTTTTCTCCTACCACCTTCTTATTTTCTACAATTAATTTTGTTAATTACTCGGTTCTGAAATTGTCTAGCTGGTCTACGGGAACAAATTGCAAAGGATCCCGTTGTGCTGCTTGTAAGGCTACGAGCTGCTCTTGTAGTTTCTGCACTTCAGCTTCAGCATGCTCTGCCCTTACTTCGGATATGACCAGCTTCCCCTTTGTGGAAATGAGGTCTAATTGAATTGATGTTACATCCTGAGGGATGTCAAACAGAGACGTCAAAACTTATCCTGTTTGAAGCAATCTATCCAGTGCATCCTCATGTTCCGCAGGAGTCATTGAGGTTTTGGCAAGAGTTTGAGCATCCCGTGCTCCTGAAAGATCTACCAGTGGCATAATAGGTACATTGAAAGATTCTTTGATGTGGTCAATGACCACTTCAGTAGCTTCCGTGGCATCCTAGTGTTGCATGACCACCATAGTGGCCCCTTCACCAGTCTCTAACTGCACTTGAAAAGATGCCATGTTTCGTTAGATCTGTTGTGACCATCTGCTTTCCCCTCCTCCTATTTAGATGGATAATTCTCCCCTTGTGTGATCTAACGAAATAGTAGGCTGGTCGACATCATCGATGACGTGGAAGAGATTTGCATCATCATGACTTCCCCAACTAACCGTCTTGGTGATGGCCCTAAGATGGCTCATTGACGGTCTGTAGTCTTTCAGTGGTGGCGGTTGATCCTGGCCTATGCTGGGTCCTTCTTCTTGTTGTTAGCTGGGACCTGTGGCTGGAGGCTGACTGGGTCCTACAAATTGAGTTGCAGGTGATCCAGTCATTTGTTCTTCTTCTTCATCTAGTCCTAGCTCTTCGCAAGTGCTCTTTCTTGGAGCTAGCGCCTTTAATAATTTAGCATAAGAATCATTTTGGGCCTTTTGAAGGACGTCATTTGTGTATCCCCGAATACTAGCTCGTAGGCACAGTTTTCTAATAAGGCATGGAAAAGGTAGTACCATCTTCCCTGACTTCCGTTCTTCGAATCACCTTAGGATCTCCGTCAAATATAGATGGGGAAGGTTAGCGTTAACCTTTCCCATCAACACTGCACATCCTCTCACCGCATACATTGATATTCTTTTCAAACCTTTAGTGGGGAAGAGGTGATAGGTTCCAATTTTGAAATAAACCCGCTCTTCCATTGTCAGCTCACCAAAAGCTTTATCTCTGCCATAAGCCTTCTCTAACCAATCTTTTTGCACATCAGGGTCTGATCGGGTGGATAACCGAGCAACATGGGGGCTTGAATTCGGAAGGTTTAACACTTCCAAAATCGCCTATGCAGAAAAGTCGACCATCACACCACAAATGTTAACTGTGGTGCCTTGCTCCTTATTGTGCTAGAACAGGTATGTTTCACGTAAGTACCAGGCACCACACTCAGAGAGGACAGGCCATAAGGAAGACCCTTTAAGGTGATCCCTAATAGCCTCAGGAGCAAAATCTACAAAAGGTTCAAAGTTAAGCTCCATGATCACCGTAGTAATTGTGGACTTCGTATGGATAGCCTGAACACATTCCAGGGGCAACGTGAGTTATTGTCCCAGTTCAAGTGCAGCAGCAGCTCCTCTTTCTACCTACCCATACCATCCTGTAGGAGGTTCTTCTTGATGGATGCTAAATGATTGCATCTCCTATTCTGCATGTTGTCTAGCAGGGACTCATCTTCCACCTCTCTGAGGTTGTTTCGCTTCACCTTGAGCAGGACCCTCTCGCTGAGCACGTTTCGAGGCCATCTGCAATCACACGGGCCAAACGTTAGTAAGGTTGTTTTCAAAGTTAAGTTATACCTTACTACATGCCTTTGATTAAAGATCTTATGTTATCGTTTGATTGTGCCCGAAAATTATAATAACGGGTCCTACAACTTAGGTGGATTTCATTTTAATTTCTTGGTATACTTAAGGTCATATGATTTTTGGCACAATTTTTCTAAATGTTAATATTAATTACCCTAATTGATGTCCTATGGGCGATGAAAAATTTCAAAAAAAGTTAGGCACAGTTAGGCACTTTTCAGTAAGTGTCCCTCCCCCACGACTAAACTGAATGGTCTAGGTTCAAGTAGGTTCAAACGGAATTAAAATCAGAGCACCAACGTGTGAGATATGAGTGAAAAAACAAGGGTCACACAAGCACAAGTCATAGAGAAAAAATTGGAAAAGCTCCCCCCACATAAATGACAAAATGATGCTAAGTGTTGTGGCGGGGGTTCCTATTTATAGATAAATAGGACGCAATATCGTGTACGAGACATCGTGTACGTGATATCTCGGCCCCAGTGATGTGGGACACATGGAAAATACCGAATTTTTAAGGATTTTTCTGAAATTTATGGTGTAAAATGAGGACATGGGCAAGTATAAAGATA
>MNCI01027123.1:272815-284067 GCA_015680685.1 Gnetum montanum | reverse complement strand
AGATGAGGTGTATTATGTGTTCCTAAATCTAATGCTACTCCTGAAGGTAGTGGAAAATAATATTAACTAATCTAAGCTAAGAGGGAAAGGGTAAGAAAATCTAATCTAGCCTAAGTGCGATGAGCAACCGATTCCTTGATCAACCGTACACATCTTGGACCTCATGCACGACTACCACTGGGACTACCAAGTGTAGATCCTAGGTACGCCACTAGAATTACCAAGTGCAGATCCCAAATACGCCACTAGGTTACCAAGCGTAGATCCTAGCTACACCACTGGGCTACCAAGCAATCACACTTAAATGCTCGTAATCAAGTCGTACTGGTTCTGCGTTCTAGGAGTTTAAGGGTGAGAGAGAAAACAGTAAATAACATTAAATAAATAACAAATAAATAAATAACAAAGTGAATGCTACAATGATGAAGTAATCTCGATCTTTATTGCTGGTCATGTGCATGTCCAAGTACGACACACTCGAATAAAGACATTGTACAATTACATTCACCACACTGCGGGCAGACATGGGAAAAAATCTAACTCTAGAGGGATCAAAATACCAGAGCTTCACTACTCTAAAAATGGGATTTCTACAATTGGGAAAGCCGCCTCTTATTTATAGATATGGCTACGAACTGCGATATCGCATATGCGATATCGTAGGGAAGACGCGATATCGCGTACGTGATATCGCGGGGGATGTGATATCGCAGCAGACGCGATATCACGTATGTGATATTGTGGCCTATGCGAATCGCGTCTCATCACCAAACAACTCACTCATGGTCAAGTCTTGGAAATAGCCTCACTACTAATATCCTCAATGGCCAAGGTACATATATCATAGAAAGGATAGGTTTTGACTATGCCTTATCACAACTCCACTAGACTCAACTACTCAATGCCATGATTTCAGCTAAATCCATAGCTTTACATGAACTTACAAAACAAAATCTAGGGTAGGAAATTCATCTAACAACCCTTTTTCCCATGGGATGGGTCACACTAAAGAACACTCCACTACTACATGTAGACTGGGGCATCTAAAATATCCATGGCTCTCACTACCAATTGAGCAAAATTGGTCTGACAAATATGATTATCTTATTTCAAAAATCCAAAATATATTTAAAATGGCCAAAAATCCATAAAAGCTCATTCCAAAATATTTTTGCAAAATCATGTTTATGTCATGAGTCAAACCAAAATCCATGTTCATATCAAAAGTTGTTCCAAAAAATTCATAAAATATCCAAGAAGCAAGTTAGACAAAGTTTTCACAATTCTAGAAATTTACTAAAAATACATAAAAAGGTCCATACATAATTAAAATACCAAAAACAAGCCCAAATTATAAAAATCTAGCAAAATGTTAGCATAATAATCAAAATCGTAGAAGAATGGTAAAAAAATCAGAAAGTAGAGAGGAGGAACAAAAAATAGGTCTTAGATACATCACATCACTATTTCAAAGGGCTTTGGATGTGACAAGTTAAGTGAAGCAAAGATTAATTGAGAGGATTAGATAGCAAAGGAAGATGTTAAGAAGATTCTAGGAACTTTGCCAGCATAATGAAGAAAGATTATTTTATGTTTTGGCTTGGTCTTATAGAGTAATGTGAATTTGATTATGATCAATATATCCATTTAGAAAAAATGTAGTAGTTATGCCCTATAATGATGTCCAACACTTGACTCACAAAAGGCAAGGAAAAATTATCTTTGAAAGTTTCCATGTTTAGCACATTGAAGTCTACACATACTCTTCATTTTTCTTCTTTTTTTGGTACAATGACACGTAGGCTCATCCATTTACTATTTACCATAGGATAAATGAATCTAGCATTGAGGAGCTTCTCTACCTTCTTTTTAACAACTTGTTTTTACTTTGGATTTGATGAAACGTCTTCCTTGGGTTGTGTTGATGGGATGTCATTGATGTGATCCCATTGACACAATCACGTCAATGTGTGGTTTCATGTGTTGATGAAATCTCTGTCTTTGCCTATAAAGAGGTGCTCACTAGCCACATTTATGGCATTCCATAGTTAGTATCCTAGCGAAGGTCTTACATTTTGTTCATTTGATGGTTAGAATATTTTATAAGTGCTTGCAATAGGAGTGAGAAGTGTACAAAACTTTATTCGAACATTAATGTACCTAAGAACCTTAGTGAGACCAATAATAAAGACGAGCTTTCTCCACAAACCTTGCAGCATTTGGAATTACTGTAATGTTTACTTAATGCATTTATTATTTGAGTAATTTACTTTAATGCATTGAATTAATTAATTAATTAATGATTAATTAATACACAAGTATGATCATTTTGAGCATACATTAACATTTGATAACCCCAATAGCACTTAACGCTTCGTAACCAAGTAATGTTACAACGTGATTTAGGATGTGTATGGTAAATGGGAATGGATGCTTATGTTAGGATTAGTTAAGATATTAGTTAATTATTAGATTATTTAAACATTTAATTACTTTATTTTCTATCACTTAGGTAATTTAAACAATAAATATAAAATGATAAAAATCATATGCCTCAGTTACACTTAACCATACACTTTCACTTCACAAGTGAAACTGAGAAGATAACGATTATGTCTGTTAGATTCACTTCCTAGACCTAGTATACTTAGAGAGCTAAAGTCTACAACATTCAATCAAATTACTTAGTATACCCAAGTGATTCATATGGTTGGATGTAGGGACTGCTCACTGCTCATCATTGGTGTTGTTTCTAGGGACTTTAGTTAGCTATGGGCACTATCTAGGAGTTAGTGAAATTATTCAATGATGTTGTAACAAACCTAAAAGTCACAATCATTAAAATAATAATAATAGTAAAAACACACTATTTTTCTTTCCAACTAAGATGTCTTCTTCTCACAGGGTTGAATCTTTTCCATTGTTCGAGCATACATCCAATCAACAAAGGCGTGAAGGGTCAGAACCTTCAATGCTCCAACAATGTAGAGTGGTCTATACTCATCCTAATGAGTATGTGCTAGACTTCACCTTCATCCTACATTAGGATGAATAGTTGCAGTGGAGGAACATGGAGGACAACATTGTGTAACCACTCAATTGATCAATTCTTGTGATGTTGCTCCAAACTCTCATGATATTGGGCATTCAGGGGCTCAATGCTAAATACATTACGTGAGACCACAACTATTAGGATTATCATCCAACTAAGGCACAACGCAAGAAAGATTAGTAATAGGAGATGCATTATGAAGCATCAAAGGGGAAACAATTCACAAATCCCTTATTCCTACTAGGTTAGAAAGAAGAAAAGGATTCCTTTTATATGGGTTCTCAATTTACAAACTCTCCTTTCCTTATCTTTGATGAGAAGAGCCTTAACCAAAACTTACAATCCACTGTGAAAAATCTTGATTCAGGGAAGAATAGGTCCCATGACCATGCAGGCTCCAAAGGTGGGAATCAAGGTAGGTATGTGGACAAGCATCACGACGACAATAAGCATGATGATTATGGCTATGATTGAAGAAGAGGGGATAGTAGGCATCGTGCTAATGCTAGCTCTCCTCCTTCTTCATATTCAACATCCTTATCTTCTTCCTCCTCTAGCTTTGATAGAAGCCATAAAGGATGTGATCATGATGGAGATGACCAATAGGACAAAGATGATCATAAGGCTCATTGGACTAGTAGAGACTAGAGGCATGGGTAATCAAGGGAGGCCCACCACCATGAAAGAAGAAACATCAAAAGACATCATAGGCATCATGACCATCATAGAGGTTATGATTATGATGAGACTTTACTTGTAACTATAAATATGTTGAATATTGCAAAGGCCATGAGAATTCCAACAAGGCATATGAAAAATAGCAAAATTAAAAGGTTGGATATGACCAATATCCCCAAGTTCGAAGTGGGATAAAACTCAAGTCAAAAAAAAAACCATCTTTAAGCCTTTCAAAATGCCTATGCCTTGTAGAAAATTGAGAACGAATGGCAAAAACTAAAGTTTTTGCCAAGGATAGTCATTAAGGAAGTTGAAAGTTGGTACTGATCCTTAGAACCAGAATCAAATAGGTGATGGAGTAAGATGTTTAAACTCTTTAATGACAAGTATCAAATGTACTCCAAAGTGTCTAATCTAAGGAAGAAAATCCAAGGATGGAGACAAGGAACACATGAGTCCTTAGATGCAGCCATGGCCAAATATTACTCTTTGTTGCACAGGTACCCAGGCCATGGCTTTTCAAAAAGGAAGTAGCTCCTCCATGTCATAGATGAGCTTCGAAGAGAAATAAGGAGAACTCTTGGGATCTATGCCTAAGGGATATTTTTAGAGCTTAGAGCCCATCAAATCCAAAGGCTGATTGGGCAAGTGGCCAAAGAAGAAGGAAAGTTATGAAAAAAAGAAAGTGTTTAGGAGTACAACCAAGATCCTTCCATCTAAAAAAGGGAAGTTTGATTTTGTAACAATGAGGAGGCATCACTTGATGAAGTGGTGAAGCATAAAACCTCACCAATACAAAACTTTGTTCCTAAAATATCATCCAAGCTAGATAAAATGTAGGATTCTTTAGAAAAAAAATTTCAAACTAATCTTAAAATTGCAAATGAGTCTTAAGAGCAAGGTAGCAGTCATGATTGAAGGAGAATGAAAGAAGTTGAATATGCCCATCAAAGGGATAAGGACAAAGCTATTATCGTTGAAGAGGTAGTGGAATCTAAAATAAATGATGATGGAAGGTGTAACATCTACTAATACAAACATCCTAAGGGCTATTTCCCTATTTTATCACACTTGTAGGAGTCTGGGATGTACGCAATGAATCCTAGATCAACAAGAAGACAAGCACCTAGGAGGTTGCCTTATCCTCAAGGTAACTATAGGCAGTTTTACCAACAACAAGCCTATTATCCAAGTGGAGCTCCACCCCTACTTGATGAGCAATACTAGCAATGGCAGTATCCATACTCGTGGGGGATGCCACCACCAAGGTAGCAGTACCCTTACCGGTAGCCAGATCTCTATGGGTATTATGTTCAATAGACAATTTCTCCATGTGACTCTTCCAATCATGCCTCCTTTTAGCACCACTACTACCTTCTTGAATATTACAGAGCTCAATATCCAAGAGGGGAATCCCCATTTCCATATTACCCTCCTCATCTTTTTGCACTTGCACCTCTACCCTCAACTTAGTTACTACTAGCTCCATCCATGCAGGGTGAAATTCTTGCCCAACCACAACAAAGGAACCTCACAAGGGCTATTAACTTATAGCTAGCTCCTTAGTTGAGTGGTTTATAAAGAAAACCTTGAAAAAGATCTTTTTTTTTTGAACCAATAGTCCTTCTAAGCCTTCACATACACTTGTGGCTAAAGATCCTTCTTCTCCCTCATCCTCTACAATCTTATTCGAGATCCCTTCAAACCAAACACCTCCCAAAGTGCATACTGTGATGTTGATCCATGCCATCATGAATTGGATAAAGGCTAGCCACCTACCCAAGAAAAGATCTAATCCTAAGAGTCCCCTCATTTATTTTCAAATCATTGTAAATGAGCCTTACAAGTCTCTTTTGAACTCAGGGAATTTGATCTCTTATGATAATGTACAAAGCCTGGAACCTTCTTTCACTCAAGAAGAGTAGCATTCATATTAAGTTGGTAGATTAGTCTATCATCATTCCCTTGGGACTAGTGAAGGACATTATGGCCACCATCTATGGATGGTTTTATCCTACTGACTTCTTAGTGATGCGTGTTGATAAGTACAAGGGGGACTTCCCAATCATCATGGGAAGGGTTTGTTGAATACAATTGATGCACTAATCAAAATCTAAAAACTCTCCTTGGAAATTTCTAAGGAAAATGAATTTGGAAACATTGAGAGGAAGCATGTTCCATGCATTACGTATAATGACATGGGGTGCAACTGTGTGTAGAAATTATGGACTGTAAAAAGTACATCTATCATAGCATGCAAACAGTGTGTCAATGTGACAGAAATTCAAAGGTGCCTGTATGTAGTAGCCACAAAATAGGAGGACATCTAGTGGTTGATAGCTGATGCAGAATGTAGTTCAACAATATGCATGGAACTAACTAAGAGCCTTATGAATGCCTATGTTGAGGTCATGGATGAACTAAAGCAAGTTCATTGCCGATTTTCTAATGATGAACTTAATGAAATCAATTGGGGAGAGTTGGAGATCCCTGAAAGCTTTAAATAGAAGCCCCTTAAGCTAAAACCTTAATTGACCAAAATGGAATATCTCTTTTTGAATAATGGAAAGATGGTTATCATAAATTCCTACTTTGCTCTTATGTCAAAAAAGAAGCTATTGGAGATGGTCAATAGATGTCCAATAGCCTTTGCTTGGTCACACCCTAAACTCACTAGAATTGATCCTAGGGTATGCCATCACTATATCTACGTAAATCTTTCCATCAATCCAAAGAGGTAGCCATAGTGATGATTAAACCCCAAACTAAAGTAGATCATGAAAGAGAAGATTTAACAACTTCTCAAGGCAAGGTTCATCTATTCCATTGTGGATAGAAAGTAGATTAACCCACTTGTGATTGTGCTAGAGAAGGATGGTAAATGAAGGGTCTGTATCAATTTCAAGGTGTTGTGCATGGAAACTTACAAAGATAACTTTCCATTGTCATTTGTGGACCAGGTGTTAGACATCATTTCTAGGCATTGCTAATACATCTTTCTAGATGGTTATAGTGGCTATAACAAAATTCAAATCACATCAGAGAATCAAGCCAAAATAACATTCACAAGTTCCTAGAGAACTTTCACATATAGAAAGATGTCGTTTAGCCTATGTAATTCCCCAACTACATTCCTAAGCCTTTTCCTAATCATTTCCAATTGGTAGATTGGTAGTGGGATGGAATTCTTCATGGATGACTTCTCCACCTATGGGGCTACATTTGAGTTAGCTATGGACCATCGTGAGTAAGTTTTGAAAAGGTGTGTGGAGATAAACCTTAGGTTCAACTCACAAAAAAGACATTTGATGGTCCAAGAAGGCATTATTTTGGGGTTCAAAATTTTTGAAAAAGGGATCAAGGTGGATCCTTAAAAAATAAGGGTCATCCAAGGAATTACCAGATAGCCAAAAATAGTCAAAGATGTGAGGTCATTCCTTGGACACACTAGCTACTACTGACAATTCATTGTGAATTTCTCTAAGATTGCTAAACCATTGGTGGAGTTGACAAAGTAGTATGCTCCATTTTTTTGGACCAATGAATGTGAGCATGCATTCCAACATCTCAAGCAAAAGCTCATGGAAACTCCAATTCTATGAGAACCTGATTAGTCCAGACCTTTCCACATCATGATGAATGCATTGAATTATGCCTTGGAATCTATGCTCATGTAGTTGGATGATAAAAGCCATCCTTACTACATCCACTATATAAGCAAAAGCATTGTGGGTGCATAGCTAAACTACACTACAACAGAGAAGGAATTCATGGTGACGGTGCTTACCTTGGAAAAATTCAAGCACTATGTGCTTGGGTAGAAGGTGTTCATGTACATAGACCACAGTTCAATTTGGTTCCTCATAAAAAATCAACAATGAGCCCCCATATTATATTAAGGCTTGTGATCTTGCATGAATTTGATCTTACAATGGTAGATCGAAAGGAAACTAAGAACATGATTACTGACCACTTGTCTTAGTTGCAATGGGATAACAAAGAGGAGGAGAGCCCACTATCAAATTAGTTTCCTAATGAAATCCTCTTTTCTAGAACCATAACTAAACAAATATCCATTGAATCTAATTAGTGCAATCACATTCTCACCTATCTTCTCACTCAGGAGATGCCATAAGAGTGGGACCATAGGAAGAAACAACAATTTCTTCACCAGGCAAAACACTTCATGGAGATCAACAAATACCTTTACAACGTGTGCATCGATCGCCTAGTTCATTGGTATGTCCCTAATGCTAATCAATTGTGTGTCCTTCAAGATGCTCATGAGGCCCCTTGTAGGAGCCACTATGCTAGGAGATGCATTGCCATTAAGATCCTCATGGCAGGGTATTATTGACCAATAATTTTCAAGGATGCTCACCATTTCATCCACTCTTATGAACACTAGCAATATGATGGTGGGATGACTACTTGTATGGAGGGACATTAGCAATGGATCCAATCACTAGAGTCCTTCAACATCTGGGGCATTGAGTTCATGGATCCTATCACACTCATGTTAATTGAAAAGGCATACATCATAGTCATTGTTGAGTATTGTATGAAATGGATGGAAATCGTACATCTTCTATGGCTGCTTGGTTTGTAGAACAGTATATTGTAAATAGGTTTTGGATTTCATGTGCACTTATTTCTAATAATGATACTCATTTTATAGGTACTACCTTTCAAAAAATCATGCAATGCTAAGGGGTTGAACATAAATTAATAACATGCTATCATCCCCAAGCCAATAGTCAAGTAGAGATTACAAATAGGGAAATCACAAAAATACTAACAAGAAATGTTAGTAAATATAGGAGGGATTGGAGCATGAAACTCAACAATGCCCTTTGGGCCTACCACTCCACTTGAAAACTTCCTATTGGCTACTCTTCCTATAAGCTTGTGTATAGAAAGTTACCAACACTTCTAATTCAAATTGAGCTTTGTATACTATTGATGGGTTGCGATT
Organism: Gnetum montanum; assembly: GCA_015680685.1. Classification (NCBI taxonomy): domain Eukaryota; kingdom Viridiplantae; phylum Streptophyta; class Gnetopsida; order Gnetales; family Gnetaceae; genus Gnetum; species Gnetum montanum. Next base: position 275,362 of record MNCI01027123.1, on the reverse strand, counting down.
CACTATGTCAACATAGCCTCATCGACTATGCCCTATCAGCACGGGTTCCATTTTTTACTCTAAATATGCATTCATCAGCCACATTTATGGCATTAGATTCATAGTAGTAGCCAAACTCTTATAGTTTGTTTATTTGAAAGTTAAAATATTTTTCTCGAGTGCCCACAGCAGGAGTCATTAAGTGTATGGATCTTTATTCAAGCATTATTGTACCTAAGCATGATAGTGTGTGCAATAATAAAGATGAACTTCTTGATAAAAGTTATAGCATTCTAGATAGTTTAAATGTTTCATTTATGCATTTAATATTCTTAATTATTTATTCAATGTTTTTTAATAATTAAGTTAATTAGGTAATTAAGCAAGATAAATTAGATAGATTAATTACATAAGTATGACTTCAAGTGTAACACGCATCCACTTGGTAATCTCAACAGTGTTATTACTTGGTGCACCCAGTGGCATAGCACTTGGTAACCTATCAATGGATATGTGGGTTTAAGACGTGTATGGAAAGTGGGACTAGATGCTTATGTTAGGACTAGTTAAAAATTAGTTAGTTAGTTAATTTAGATTAGTCATTAAATTACTTTATCTCTCTCTCTTCAAGCACCAAAGAACATAAAATATAAAATGATAAAAATCATATGCCTCGATTTCACTTAACCATACCTTTGTAGTTCACAAGTGTAATCAGAAAGACAATGAATGACCTTAGCGCAAGGTTCACTACCTAGAAGACTTATGCCCTGGAACCTATAAAGTCCATAGAATTTGACCGAATCACGTGTGAACACTTTGTGATTCATATGGTTGGACATAGGGGTACCTCACTGCTCATCATTGGCACCATTGCCAAGGACTTTATTATTGAATGTGTTCTATCCAAGACTAGTGTACATTATTAATATCATTGGATGAACCCAAGGTCAACATCACTTTCACACGACATCTAAATACAAAAGCACACTGATTATTTTATTTGTTGCAAACCATGAAAATGGCAAATGGCAAACCATTGGTCCCACAAGAGTGCAAAGTGGTATAAAATCATCCAGATGAGTATGTACCAGACTTCACCTTCATCCTACATCAAGATAAAAAATTGTGATGGTGTGATATAAAGACCAACATTGTATTGCCCCCTGATCGATCTATGCCAAGGATTCTCCTTCAAACTCTTAAAAGGTTGGACATTTCATATTTTCATGAGGAATACATTATGAATGGTTATGACACTCAAGACTACCATTTGACTGACACACAACGTAGGAGAGATCGACACCAAGAGAAGCATCATGAGTTTACAAAGGAAAAGTACTTTACTAACCCTTTGTTCCTGCTAAACCAAGACAACAATGAGGATCCTTCCCCCGAGGATTCCCAACATGAAGATTCTCCATCCTCCATTATTGGTGATGGGGTTGTGGCCCTAAACCTATGATCCACTATTCATAAACTAGGTTTAGGAAAAAGTGATAGTCAAGGCAAGAACTTGAGCAAACATCATGATGGCAAGGGATCCAAGGATGGTGGCCATAATGAGTGAAAAGGTGATTGTAGATACAATGGTGGTGGTGGTGGTCCACCTTTCTCTTCATTAAATTCTAAGCATTCCTCTTCATCTGCTGGTTCTCATAATAATTGTTATCAAAATAATCATGATGAAGATGATCAATGAGACAACAATGACCATCAAGGCCACCAAGAATGTAGAGGTGGCAAGAACCATCATTGGCATCATCAATGTAATGATGATGATGAACCTCTGTTGGTGACTAGAAGTATGTTTAACATTGTAGAGGCAGTAAAGATCCAAACTAGGTATGTGAAAGATAGTCGAATCAAGTACTTAGGCATGAATAATATTCCATGATTTGAGGGGGGCTACAACTCTAACCCACAAACACATCTACAAGCTTTCCATGATGCCTGTGCTTTATAGAACATTAAAAATGATTGGCAGAAACTCAAGCTTTTCCTAAATAAGAAGAAAAATTACATCAAGAAGCCATTTACATGATTCCTTACAAAAAGATACAAACCACTCTAGCTGATGTAGTTCAATTGCAAAATTGGGCTAACGATATAATAGATAATATACATAGTTAAGTTAAAGAAATTCACCAAATATTTCTTTCTACTAATGCTTTTTGTTTAGCACGATATCTAGCTCTATGAGACTTTCCTACAAGAGGTGGAGATCTTGAGAAAGGTAAGTCTATACTTGATCTGGAGCTAGAAGACACTCATCAAGGAAGCTAAAAGTTGATACCGATCCTTGGAGTTGGAATCCATTCATGAATGGAGTACCATGTTAGAAATATTTAATGATAAATACTGATGAGTGGCGAGGTACCCCTACACTCCACCATACGAATACGAGCGTACACGCATGATCCGGTCGAACTCCGCAGACTAAATGCCTTAACGCCACAAGAAACACTTGGGGTTAATCGTTCGTTGTCTTCCCAGGCTTGCTTGTATGTGTCACGGTGTATGGTTAAGCAAGTCTGAGGTATGTGATTTTTTTGGTATTTTCGGCTT